>BPLR01021328.1:0-99204 GCA_021605095.1 Caerostris extrusa
TGCAAAAAAGAAGAAAGTAGTCAAATACCAGAATAAAAAGATTTTTGAAAGTACATTTCTTTTCTTTTAAAAATGCTCTTGAAATTTGCATCCAAGTCCCTTTAAGAGGAGTATTATTATTGTTCCTTCTTCAGTTTCCCTTGACTCAGTTTAAATTTTACTTTTAGAAAATGAGCCGGGAATTCATTTTCAAAGTCGTGTACAATTTGATGCAGAACTCTTTTTAACTTTATGAAATGCATTTTCTTCAAAGTATTTTTTCAACTTTAAGTTTTATATTTCAATTTAGTAAGCTTTTTCATCTCCCTAAGAAATTACTGTCACAAAACTTGAAGCATATGCTGTAGCATTATCACTCAAAAAGTTACGAATAGGTTCGATCTTTGGTTTAGAAAATAGACTTTTACTAGATCAAATTTCAGAATATTTATCCAACTTATAAAGGGAGTAAATCTCTTGAGTTTATATTAGTTTTCGCAGTTATAGTTTAGAATTTAAATGAGTTTTATGAGGATTGCATTTTCAGTTCAGTGTAAAAGAGTTTTCGTAGGAGCAAGTAGGTATTTTTTAATTCTTACTAAGTTTTTGAAATGTGATTTTTTTCTATTTCTTTAATATTAAATTTTTTATCTTGTTTAATTGTGAGATTTTTGCAACAACAGTTCCAAAAATTGAATTAGAGAGTGATCACAACGAGAGTTAAATTCTATTGTCTATTTATATAATATGGCCAGTTTGAAGGCAAATTTAACTAAATGCAGCATAAGTATAGGACATGTGATTAAATATGCACACCTGATATATTTCACTCTTTATAAAAAGATACTCGATTGTCTATCTTCAAAAAATGCATTTATTGTAAAGCTTATTTATGTAAAGGAGTGAAACAGCAGAAATTGAACTGCTAAAAGGTAGATGTTATTTTTTAATCTATCGTGCGGTGGATATCCACTGACGTATGTCACATACAGTGTACATCAATGATGTATGTCACTAAATAGTCTATTTCCATAGATAATCTCTCGATTGAAGCTGCTTATTTATGCTAGTCTCTAGCTTGGGTTTGAAAGTACCCTTTTGGGTGCCTTTGCCGATGAAAAAGACTTAATGTAGTCGATAATAAATGTATCTCACAAATAAGTTTACTTATAGAACGCTAAAATAAATATGAAAGATAAAATGCAATACATAAAGAAAGAATAATAAAAAAATGCCGAGGAGTTTATTTAGGTTAAAATCAATTCAAACAAATTGCTTAGAATCTTTTCTCTTAAATTATGAATACGCGTGTGGAAATTCGTACCTCTTTATAGGAAATACATTATTAAAAATTCAGTAGGCAAATATGACTAATTTTTAAAGTAAAATTATTGTTATTGCATTTCCCAGTATTGATTTTTTATTGCTTTTCTAAATGCTGATGGGATTAACATACATAATGCCGTCGTCGAAAAGCAGCCCGGTCGATGCCATTGCGCTTAAGTACACAAAGATGAAGTCATTTCTTATATCAACGTGTGTGAAGCAGTATATGGCAGTACGTTTGTTCAAGAACGAATAATAAATCACTTCATTAATATGTATCTCCCCACGATCTCCGGACTCAATACCTACGAAGGTTCGGTGGTGATTTGATTGGATATCTAAATATTTGATGTTTGTTCGAAATCTATGGAAACTAATCACTTCTACATCCTGCAGAATCATATGCCTGAACTGAAGGTACCTTACGTTGCTAGGTGTACGCTATCGACCTTGACGTGTTAGGTACAAATATAGAAGTATCTTATCTACCTATATCTTCTTCAATATGATGTAGTAATGAATACATCGATCAATTGCTACTTATAATTTCTCCATTGCTGATAGAGGTGAGTAATGACTCTTTGACAAATCTAAATGTGAAAACCTCACACTAGTATTTTTTTATTTTTAATGGACTTTTAAAATCCATCCCGAGTAACTCGATACCCTATATACAAATAAATTCTCAACTTATTAAATCAAATTTAATTCTACTTTAATTGCAACTAGTCGAAAAAAAGAGATTAAATTGGAACTACAATAAATTGGAATTGTAATGAAATTAATACTGTTAATAAAATTCTCTTAGTAAGTACTTTTTTTCTCAAATTTACTCAAACAGCACTCGCCCTTCGACAAAGAAATCGCATTACGCCATGATTCAATTTTGAAAGGAGCGAAAGCAGCTAAGAAATTCATCAGGTTCTTTACAGAATTCCATTCGGGCACCTTTTTCTTTTTCCTGTTCTCCCAATGCAGAGTTTAATCTGAAAAACGGTAAAAAGGAAAACAATTTCACTTCTTCAGATACAAAGAAGATTTTTCCACCAGACCTCGTTTCTGGATACCATTTCTCAAGATGATAAAATGTCTTTTGAGAGCATTAACAGGGAGTGTTACACCTTTTGTGTTTTTCGAAAGAGAATAAGTTAGAAGTAAAAAGGGAAGTGTTTGTGAAAATAAGGCCCGCAATTATGTGAATGCTTGATTGCGTTAATGAAATTCTAATGCATAATCGTTATTACGAGTTTTTTATATAATAACATTAAATAAATTGAGCCTTATATTTTATACAATTAAAAAAAAATTGCAGTTACCTTTATACATTAATAAATAAAAGAATTGTATGCATGTATTTGCGTGTATTACTTATAATTTAAAGAGTAAACACTTCGCGGACAAAATATTTTTGTAATTAATTAAAGTCTGCAATTTTTCTAAAAATCAGTCTTACAACAATACGTTTTTTGAAAAATACTGTGTTTTATAACAATATTTTTTTCCAACAATACCAAAGTTTTACAACAATATGTTTTATAAAAAAGAGTTTTTTATAACAATATGTTTTTCAACAATACCAATGTTTTATAACAATTAGTTTTATAATAGAATAAATTTCTTAAAAAAGATAGAGCTGTATTGGGGCACTTCTTTATTCAGGAAAATGTTGATTCTCCTAAAACGTTCTAGTTGTTGAAGGAATGCCATCATAAAAGGCAAAATCCACTTAAAAAGGTTCATTGGGTTATTTTATTACATAAGACTACATGCAAGTTGTGTTTAGTAGTATTTTGAGAAGAAAAAAATAATATTAGCTATTTTTTGGAAGAGACAATTTTAATATTTTTTTTTCACTAACATTTTATAAAGAAAAGATATTTCTTTGTACAATACAATAAATTGCAGATATTTTACCTTTTTTATAAAATGGGACATAAAAGTTTCTTCAAATATATTCACCTTTTGAAAAATAGCCCACAGTATTTGAATTCCAAAGATGTTGAGCCCTGGATATCGAAACATTTCAAAGTTCAATACTAAGTGATCGAAACATTCAGCACTCCAAAAACTGAAATCATCTCAAGCTTTCAAAAATATCCAATTTCTTCCATTTCCAATGTTACCTATTCTCAGCTTTCTCAACCTCTCAGTAGTCCTTTCCGATTTGAATTCCGTATATACAAGTTCAGTAAATTAAAAAGAAAAATTGTTTATGAAATATATTTTTGAAAAGGACTGAGTTCAGATTCAAGATTTCCACAGCATAGATGAGAGTGATCTCAAAACTCATGATAATATGTAAAACCGAATTCAAAATAGATTTTGAAAAGGTACCAGAATAGAGGGAAAACGAATTTTTCAAAAGAAAGAATTCTAATTTTTTTTGTTTATGAAACAGAATACTACTTTTACTATTCGCAAACCAAGGTATCAGAATACTTTTTCCTCATCGAAAACTACAGTTCTATGTGGAAAGAAGAAAATCGTAAATACCTGTACAATATAGTTTTGATAAAAAGAAAGTGCACTTCTTTTTTTTTTTTAAAGTCTACCTGCAAAAGTCTTCTGCAAGTTATTTACCTTGATAAAATGTGACATAAAAGTTTCTGTAAATATATTCACCTTTTGAAAAATAGCCCACAGCATTTGAATTCCAAAGACGTTTAGCATCGTATATTGAAACATTTCAATGTTAAATACTAAGTGAACGAAACATCCAGCATTCCAAAACTCAAAACGTTTCAGACTTTCAAAAATATCCAATTTCTTCCATTTCCAATGATACATATTTTTCAAATTTGACATTCGAGGAAGCTTTTTCAACCTCTCAGTCGTCCATTCCGATTTGAATACAGTATTTACCTGTTTAATAAGTTTTAAAAAAATTGTTTATGAAATATATTTTAGGAAAAGGTCTGACTTCAGATTCAAAATTTTCCTTGCACACAAAAGATTTAGATGAGTGTAATCTCATACTAATGTGTAAACCGAATACAAAATAGGTTCTGAAAAGGTACCAGAATAGAGAAAAAAATGAATTTTCTTCAAAAAAGAAAGAATTCTAATTCTTTTCTTTTATGAAACAGAATGCTTCGTTTGTGTAAAAGTGCTCTTAAAATTTGCATCCAAGTCCCTTAAGAGGAGAAAAAGTATTATTATTGCTCCTTCTTCAGTTTCCCTTGACTCCCAGTTTAAATTTTAATTTTAGAAAACTGTGCCTAGAATTCCTTTTCTAATCTTTTACAAGAATTTTTTTCGTCTACAATTGTACAATTTCATGCAATATCCTTTTAACTTTATGAAATGCATTCAGTATATTTTCACTTTTAAGTTTTTATATTTGAATTTACTTTTTTTCATCTCCCTACGAAATTACTTTGCATAAACTTGAAGCATATGCTATAACATTATTACTAAAAAGTTTAAGAATAGATCTATTTGGTTAGAAAACAATTTTACTAGTCAAATTTTAAAATATTCATCCAACTAATAAAGGTAGTAAAATCTCTTGAGTATATGTTATTTTTACAGTTAAATTTACAATTTAAAAGAGTTTATTAAATTGCATTCGTATAAAAAAATTTATAGAATCGAATGAGTAAATTTAGGTTAATTTTTAATTTACTGTATGTGAAAAGTGATTTTTTTCTATGGTTCTTTATTATAATTTCTGTCTTGTTTAATTGTATTTGAAATTTCTATCAGAAATTCCGAAAGGAATAAAAGGAATTATGGGATTTAAGGAATTCTTTGAAGAAGATTTTTTATTGCCTTCTTTAGTTTTGCTATTGTAGTAATTTGCTTTTTTAGTTTTTCATGTGATTCTTATTATTTTGTAAGTTAATCATCTTATATGAGAGTCGCGACAGCAAGTTCGTCAACCTTTATTGATACAGAAATGGACTATTTTGCTAATTTTGTGCTCACTTACGCACGCACGTCTGCGTTTTGCATTCCCCGACAAGATATATATATTTTTAATTTCTAACAGATTTCATCTGGCTTTGTCGTATGTCAATAATTACATAATACAATGTACTTTGGTATATTTTCTTGGTAAAAATTATCAAGAAAGAATAAAATAAATTGGTTGTAGAACTTTTCAAGAATAATTCTATTTTTTAAATAATACCTATTGTAAAAAATTTGTATTGTTGAAAAATTTATTGTTATAATACGTTTTTAAGAAATATTGTTGTGAAACATTGGTATTGTTGAAAATTCCAATTGTTATAAAACACGTTTTTTATGAAACATATTGTTGTAAAACATTGGTATTGTTGAAAAAATGTATTGTTATAAAACACGTTGTTTTTATAAAACGAATTGTTGTCAAACATTGATACTATCATGGTTGATTTTCTTTGGAAAATTACAGATTTTTATCAATTAAAAAAAGAAATCTGTTCTCTAGGGGTTTATCTTTTTATAATACAATCAAATACAAACATACAAGTTTTTTACCTGAAAATGTATAAAGGTAACTGCAATCAAAAAATTAAATTGTACAAAATATAGGACTTAATTTATGGTATTTTGTAAAAGAAATGCTTTTGATGACGATTATGCCTTAGAATTTCATTAACACAATCAAACATCACAAAAATGCGGGCCTTATTTTCACAAACAGTTTCCTTTTATTTCCAAGGGTAATTTATTTTTTTCGAAAACCATTCAAAAATAGAACACTCCTGTTAGTGCTCTCAAAAGACATTTTATCATCTTGAGAAATGGTAGCCAGAAACGCGGTCGGGTGGAAAAATTCTTCTTGTATCTGAAGAAGTGAAATTCTTTTCCCTTTACCGTTTTTCAAATTAAACTTGCATTGGTAGGACAGGAAAAAAAGTGCTGGAATGAGATTCTGTAAAGAACCTGATGAGTTTCTTAACAGCTTTCACACCTTTCAAAATTGAATCATCTCGTAATGCGATTTCTTTGTCGAATGGGGACGTGATGTTTGAGTAAATTTGAGAAAAGGACTGACTAAGTGAATTTTTATTTACAGTACTAATTTTATTACAAAACCAGTTTAATGGATTCCTAATTTAATCTCTATTCGACCAACTTAAATAAAAGAAGCATTAAATCTGTAGAATAAGAAGAGAATTTATTTCTACATAGAGAGTGTCTAGTCAGTCCGGTATATATATTTTATATAAATAAAATAAAAAAAAATACTATCTTTAGATCTGTCATTTAGAGTGCCCTATTTTAATAAGTGAAGAAACAAAATTGTTAAAATACTCACCGATAGGTGGAGCAACTATTACAATCGTTCGATGTATTCATTACTACATCGCATTGAAGAACATATAGTCATAAGATAAAAGCCATGTACATAGCATGTCATGATCGATAGCGCAGATTTCACCATGTACGGTATCTTTTTCAGCTATATATATATTCTGTGAGATAGAGGAGTAATTAGGTCCATAGATTTCGAACAAACACCTGAGAATTTAGATACCAATCAAAGATCAACCGAACCTTTGCAGGAATCGAGCCCAGAGATCATGGAAGATATTTATTAATGAAGTAACTTATTATTCGCTCCTGACCAAACATATTGGCATTTACTGTTTCAAACAAGTTAATATAAGAAATTACTTCATCGTGTATAAGAGTAATGGTATCTAAGAGCTGATTTTCACGTAAAGTGGCATTATGCAATCCTTTAGTATTTTAAAAAAGCAAGTCACTAAAAAGCAAAACTAAGAAATGCATTAAAAATCATCAAAGAATTCAGTAATGAAATTTCAAACTTTTTAATGATTTTTCTTTAAAGATATACGAAAAATGTCTTTGGTATTCATATTTTAAAAGAGAAACGGTTCTAAGCAATCCTGCTTGAATTAATTTTAATTTAATAAATACCGTAGAACACACCACCTAATAAACACCGTTTTTTCATTATTTCCGTTAAATTTTATTGCAGTTTCCCTTCATATGTAATTTTAGATACGCATTTAACATAAATTGGACAGACATTTTCATGAGCTATTATTAAGCTTTTCAACAAAGGATGCCCAAACTACACCAAAGCTGCTAGAGGGGAGCATAATTAACAACGTCAACTAAAATTATATATACGACTCATAAATAAACTATTTGTAGCATACATCAGTGGATGGACACCATACACGACACATATCAGTCAATCGATACCATACACGATATACATCTGCGGATGGGCACCATATACGATATGCATAAGTGGATGGAACCCTTACACGACATATATGAGAACAGTGGATAAACACCATACACGACATACATCAGTGGATGGGCATAATATACTATATACATCAGTGGAAATCCACCAATGTTCAATAAAAAAAATAGTATCTGCCTTTGAGTTTAATTCATTTCAATTAAAACAAGCATATTTACAAACTTTTTATTTTACTTCTATAGGTATTTTATCATAAATGTATTTTTGATTTTAAGGAACGTTTTCTTTAAAAAGAATTTAGAGAACAACAGCATATTTCCTATACTTATACTGTATTTTAATTGAATTTGCATTGAATCAGTTGTATTACAAAATCAGATAATTAAATTTAAATTCGTTCTGATCACTTAATTCAAGTTTTGGAACTTGTTATAGAAATTTCAAACACAATTAAACAAAATATAAAATTTAATAAAAAAAAACTATAGAAAAAAAAAAATCCCATTTCAAATATCTTTAATTAAAAATTAACTTAAAATTACTCCTTTGCTTCTATAAAACTTTTTATATCGAATGAAAAATGCAATCTGTAATCTCAATCTTATTTAAATTGTAAGTTTAACTGCGAAAATAATATAAACTCAATAAATTTTACTACCTTTATAAGTTGGATAAATATTCTGAAATTTGACTAGCAAAATAGTTTTTTAACCAAGTAGACCTATTCATAAACTTTAAAGTGATAATGCTATATAGCATATGCTTAAGTTTTGTGAAGTAATTTCATAGGGAGATGAAAAGTGTAAAATTGAAATATAAAACGTAAAGTGAAAAATACTAAATGCATTTCATAAAGTTAAAAGGATATTGCATAACACTGTACACGAAAAAGCTTTTGTAAAAGATTACAAAATGAATTCTAGGGCTCATTTTCTAAAAGTAAAATTTAAACTGGGAGTCAAGGGAAACTAAAGAAAGAGCTATAATAATACTTTTTTTTTTTCCTCTTAAGGGACTTGGATGCAAATTTAAAGAGCACTTAAAAAAAAAAAAAAAAAAAGAATTGCACTTTCTTACTCTTACCGGTATTTACTATTTTCTTCTTTCCACATATAACTGTAGTTTTAGAGGGGGAGGGGGATATTCTGATATCTCGGTTTGCGAAGAAGAAAAGTAGCATTCTGTTTCATAAAAGAAAAGAATTAGAATTCTTTCCTTTGAAGACAATTCGTTTTTTTTCTCTATTCTGGTAAGTTTCTGAAGCTTTTTTGAATTTGGTTTGCATATTATCAGCTGAGATCACACTCATTTGATTGTTTTCTATGCCATGAAAATCTTGAATCTAAACTCAGTTTTCTCCTAAAATATATTTCATAAACAATTTTTTTTAACTTACTAAAAACACTGAATTGAAATCGTAAAAGATGATTGAAAGAATGAAAAAAAGCTTTCTCGAATGTCAAATTTGAGAGTAGGTTACATAGAAAATGGAAGAAATTGGATATTCTTGAAAGCTTGAAATTTTTCAGTTTTTGAAAGCTGAATGTTTCGATCACTTAGTATTTAACTGTGAAATGTTTCAATGTACAGTGCTCAACATCTTTAGAATTCAAATACTGTGGGCTATTTTTCAAAAGGTGAATATATTTGAAGAAACTTTTATGTCACATTTTATAAAGGTAAAATATCTGCAATTTATTGTAATATATCAAAAATATTGTTTCTTCTTAAATTGTGGATTAAAAAGAGTATTTATATATATAAATATATAATATTTATTTATATTTAGATATAAAGAGAATTGCTAAGATTTTTTTGTTATAAAAGTACTTCTGAAATACTTTTAATAATATCATGTGTTAAAACAACCCAATAAATATTTATAATTTTTTTGCCTATGTGACGGTATTCCTTCGCCCATTATAACGGTTTGACAGAATAAATCTCATCCAAAAAAAAATCGCCCCAGATTTGCTTATCGTATTGAATAAGCAGTTCTAACTTTTTCATGAAATTTATTCCATTATAAAACCTATTGTAGTACAACATTGGCATTGTTGAAAATTATATTGTTATAAAACATTGGGATTGTTGAAACACATATAACTATTAAACATGTTTTTATAAAATTTACTTTTTCGAATACTGCGGTATTGTTAAAAAACATATTGTAAATATATAAAGCCTGCTATTTTCATAAAACATATCGTTATAAAACATTAATATTATCATGTTTCTTAGGAAAGTTACAGACTTTAATTAATAAAAAACAATTTTGTTCGCGAAGTTTTTATTCTTTAATTTATAAGTAATACATGTAAAAAAATACATGCAAATCTTATATTTAATGATCTATAAAAGTAAATGCAAAAAAAAAGGAAAAATTAATTATACCAAATAGAAAGCTTAATTTTGTTTATTCTGTAAAATAATTACTCTTGATAACGATCATATATTAGACTTACATTAACACAATCAAAGATCACAAAACTTCGGGCCTTATTTTCACAAAAGCTTTCCTTTTACTTTCAAGGGTAACTTATTCTTTTTCGAAAAACACAAAAAGGTAGAATACTCCTGTTAATGTTCTAAAAAAGACATTTTATCATCTTGAGAAATGGTATCCAGAAACGCGGTCTGTGGAAAAATTCTCCTAGTTTCTGAAGAAGTGAAATTCTTTTCCTTTTACCGTTTTCAAATTAAACTTGCATTGGGTGAACAGGAAAGAAAAGGTGCCCGAATGGGATTCTGGAAAGAACCTGATGAGTTTCTTAACTGCTTTCTTTTAAAACGAATCATGGCGTAATGCGATTTCTTTGTCGAATGGCGAGTGCTGTTTGAGTAAATTTCAGAAAAAGTACTTACTAAGAGAATTTTATTAACAGTATTAATTTTATTACAATTCCAATTTATTGATTTCTAATTTTATCTCTTTTTGACTAGCTGGAATAAAAGTAGCATTAAATCTGATTTAATAAGATGAGAATTTATTTGTACATAGAGGGTGACGGGTAGGCTTTAAAAAGTGATAAAAATAAGATTTTTCAACGAGTCGTTTATATATATATAGCAACAAATATTACAAATGTAGCAAATATTACAAATATGGAGCAAATGTTACAAATGTTCATTGTATACACTACCACATATTTGTTTTATTTTATTTTCATTAATTCCATTTTGTTTTATACATTTTATATGTGTACTGGAAAAAAAAAAAAAATTATTTCTTTTCAGAAGATGATATAAATTTGATCAAGATTTCTGTCGTATTGATGTATTTTCTAATTACAAAAATATCACGTTTTTTATTGGACATTTACTAAAGTTTACAAAAAATCAGAGAAATATGACAAAAAATATTTGTTTTTTCATTTTTTTACTAAAGAAAGATCATTTGTTGTATCTCGACAGTTTTATTGGACAGTTTTTTTTAAATGTTTATTTCTCATGAGGAGTAAAAAATCAGAATGGACAAGAAAATTTAAATGAATTTCACAAAAGGCTTATTTTCATTTCGCTTCTCTTTCATCGATTTTTTTTAAAACATTGGTAACATCAATGACATGAAATTTGCTAATTAACCTTATAAGACCCAAACTCATATTTTTCACGTATTATACTATTTGCATATCCAATATAACATGATTATTGGAATATCTTATATATGCATATAAATTTTTATATCGAAAGGAAACTAAATAATATGATAATTCTGCAAGCTAGAAATTTTAAACATTTATTATTTAAAAAAGATCTAAAAAATTGAAATTGTTGAAATTTTAAATATTTTTCATGGTGTTTGTTAAAATATATTGGTCCTATTAACAAAACTGAGGTTCACAGAATAAAGATACATAAGTAGAACATCTATGCAAATTTTTTTTTATGCGGTCATAATGATTTTTAGTAATATTGCGACAAAGTATAAAAACTGAAAAAATCACGTAATATCAAATATGATAATATCAAAAGTAACCACTATCTGCAGCTTCAATAATATCAAAAGTGACCATTTAAAATGTCTTTTAATAAGACATTTTAAATGGTCACTTTTAATATATTTGAAGTCGTAGAACCTCCACCCTCAAACACTCTAACTGTTTACGTTCACTGGGACCTAAATCGACCTCTGCAAACATTCATTAATATGCTTTCTTTCCTATAGTTTGATTACATTTCTTGTTCTTATTTAACATTAGCTTGTATGTTTATTTAACATGTTGCCCGTAAAAAGCACGATACAAGCAAAGCTTCAAAAAATGAATTGACCAATGGATATATATATATATATATATATATATATATATATATATATATATATATATATATAGAGAGAGAGAGAGAGAGAGAGAGAGAGAGAGAGAGAGAGAGAGACTCGGTAGAAATTTCTCAGATTTTTACCAATTAGACACATAAATATGAGATAATTCTTCAATAAAGCATCGCTATGCTTCTTTCTTTCTAATAAGTATAATATAATGGGTCGTCATGATTTATCCTCTAAAACACCGAATCTAATGCAAATATGACTATTGATAACTATCACGGGATTGGTCACTGTTATAATTTGCACAAATATCTGGTACTGTTGTTAGTTCATATTAACAATATAAAATATTATACAAGTGGAAAACATTATGAACTTCTTCTACATTGGCACAACATCCCCGTGGTGGGCCAAAGCCGTCTGCCAACTGGCAGATTTCGAAACGTGAGGTATTTCCTTTTACAGGGTAGACTTATCAGTTCCTACGACCAACGCTCTGCAGTCATATTAGTACTGTTAATCATTAATGTTTAAAGTGGATTCCGAACCACAACAATTATTCATGGCACCACCGGGATTCACACCCTGTGGCACCAAGAGCCAGTGCGCTAAAGTTGTCAATGCGAAAGTCTCCAGTGCGCCACAACTTTCCTAATTGAGAAATCGTTCAAGTTCAGTTTAAGTTCAAAATTATAATGTTCAAACTTCGGATATTACTGTTTAAATAAGTATTGGTGTGTAATACAGAATCAACATTGCACACAGAAGTTTTAATTATAAGAGCATTCTAAAAATTTTATAATATTTATTTTAATATTCATAGCAACTTTTATATAGTGTTTCAATATGAAGTTTATTTTACATTTGTTTATTTGTTTACAATAGTTTTGCAGTTAAATCTAAAACTGTTTTCCTTAATTATACCCATATATAAATCATATATAAATATCATGAACATATATATATATATTATAAATCACCCCAAATATCTCGTTCTATTTGGATTGATGGTAAAACAAACCGAAGTTTGTTTATTTTTTTTGTAAAAATTAAATGATCCGGAATTACAATTTCTATAATAATTTATGTCATTTATATATTTTTTTTTGATTAAATGTTTCATTTCATTTTTTATAACTTCAAAACAAACTAATTAATTTCATACTATTGTTCATCTGTCTTTACCAAAAAGAAAAATAAAATCCAAACCTCGAATTCTATTTCTACAACGAGATCTGAAGCGAACTCATTCAAGATAAATCCCAGTAGACAATGGCCTTCAGATTTGATCCGGTCTTTTCGCCTGTAACGGATACGGTTCCAGTTATGAGTCGGGAAGCGGAAAAGTTACCTCCCAAGAGAATCCATTGCTTCATATAGTAACTGGATAAAACAAGAAAATTGTGCGCACTTACAACATTAAACCAACAATTCTAGCAACTGGGTTGACTTTATGGTTGTAGATCCCCAAAAAAGCACAGGATAAAACTTTTCTGTACTTTCTGCTTCGAAAAAGAATTAAGATCTTATTGAATTTAGAATACTCTGACATTTATCCACTCTGTTATCTTATTGAAGGCTTCAGCAGATCAAAGTAAACAAACCAATTTAACTATAGTTACTTTTATTTTTATATTACATTCGCCAATTTAATTTGCCTTAAGATTTTACAATATTTGTCTTTAAAATTATTGCATTAGAATTTTTATGTATATCATGTATTTTTATGTATATTATATGCATCTGTATTATACATAAAGATTTTTAATTAAACAAAATGCAATAAACTTATATACCATACATTTTAAGACCTACTATTTATCATATTATATTGGTTTTTATGTTGTTATTGTTATTTTATTTTGGCCTGAAAGACGATTCAAAAGTAACTTCTTAATTTATGGCCGAAAGAAAACTTGTTTTAATCTTGATTTGAAAACTTTATATTCAACTATTTTTCCCTATTTTTGGGTCACTTTAAAATATCTTTTAAAGTTTATAATGTCCTTGTGAATTGCACCAAATTCGAAGCTTAAAATATTTTGTTAAAAAATACGAAACCTATAAATGTAATCTTTTACTATCCATCCTATTCAGTTTATTCATAATGTACCTAACTAAAACTAGGATGGACAAAACAATTATGCCACTACAAGAACATTATAGAAAAGTAGTTCAACAAGTATAGTACCATTGGGTCACGAGGTCAAACATCAGCTATTTTTTAGTTATTACATAAAGATAAATAATATAGTTAAACATAGCTATCCAACTAAAATTTACTTTAATACTTATAGTTAAACAAAAACTTTTAATTATATTTACTTTTATATTACATTCGCCAATTTGTTTTGCCCTAAGATTTTACATTTATCCTTAAAATTATTATTTTAAAATTTTTATGTATATTCATTATCAGGGTTTTTTGTTGTTATTGTTATTTTGTTTTGGCTTAAAGGCCGATTAAAAAATAACTTCTTAATTTATGGCGGAAAGAAAACTTTTTAATCTCGATTTGAAAACTTTATATTTAACTATTTTTCCCTTTTTTGGAACACTTATAAATATTTTTAAAGTTTAGAATGTTATTGTGAATTCCATCAAAATCGATGCTGGAAGCATTTTAAATCATTTTTTTTTTGTAAAAAATACTAAACTTAAAAATGAATTTTTTAATTATCCTTAGTGCTCTTATTCATGGTATACCTAAATGAAACCAGGATATACAAAAAATTATGCCATTAAAGAAATTAAAAATCATACCACTAAAGAAACTGAGTTCAAAACGTGTGCTACCATTGGTTCAAGGTGATACACTATCAAACATCGACTATTTGTTATTTGTTAGTTATTACATAGTTAAATAATATAGTTAAACATAGCTATTCAACTAAAATTTACTTTCTGATACATTAAAATTAGTACTAAATGGAAATATAGGGAAGTATACTATAAATTAAAAAAAAAAAAAAACGTTGTTAACTATTTCTTCGTTAATGCAATAGCCCTATGCTGGGCCAAGGCCATCTGCCTTCTTACAGATTTTTGCCTGCCTACTGCAGACTTTTGACAGAGGAAGTTTATCAGCCCTATGCCGTACTTACATATTAGACTGGGACCTACGTTTTAAAGTGGACTCGGAGCTACTGCAAACCACCATAGCACCGCCACGATTCGAACTTGAAAGTTATGGCACCAATCGCCAGAACGCCAGTCATCAGACCTTTTCCGATTGATTAATTTTATTAAAAAAATTTATAAGACTATTGTTATTCAATATCTGTAAATGAAGAACTTTTTGATGCTTGCAAATGAAATTCCAATTAATGGATTTCTTTCATTTGGTATTTTGAAAGAAAGTTTTCGATTTCTATTCATTTTTCATAAGGTACTATAATTCAATAATTTTTACTACACCGTATTTCTTTTAAATCTCTTTAACAGATTCATAAAAGTTCTTGATTTTTACCCTATAGAAGCAATAAATAGATCGATTTCCATCTTTCTTCCATTCTATGACTCTTCTTTTTTAATCTAGCACTACTTGTTTCCAAATGAATTGTTTTTATTGTTGTAAAAAGTAAAGAACAGCGAAAAAGCTTTTTATTTTTAAAAATATTTTCTGCATATTTTTTTTTATCTATAATAATGATCGAGTTTGATTTAATAAAAAGGCTTAAACTAAGACTTTTATATATAAATAATTATAATTATATGTGTGTTAAGTTAGCATTTATTATTGTGTTTTAGTGATTTCCTTTTTCCATTCCCATAAGAACCATGAGATAAATTTATAGTTCTTCAAAAGAATAACCAGTTACTTTTACTTCATTTAATATAGTTCAATTAATCTCTACAAAATATGCAATAAATATTCCGAAAGAAAATTTTCAAACTGAAAGCTCACTTTTCTTCCAACATTTTTGTATTTTTTTTTTTTTTATTTATTTTAACATTTTTTTAATATTGTTTTTATTATTTGAAACTCACATAAAACATTTTTAGAGTCCTTTGTTAGTTGCCATCCCCTTCAGAAATTTATTTGCGTTGTTCTTGTTGCATAATTGTTTTTCATCGTTCTCCCACAGAAACAATTCAAATAAATCATCCCCCATTTCTCTCCAAGGAAAACCCTTCTGTATGTTAAACCCATAAAGAAATGAAAAATACTCGAATGCAAAAACAAACAACAATTCATCAAACATTTTATGCAGCCTAGAAACGAAAGTATTTGTCGAAAATATAAAATACCTACAATCCCAAAAAAAAAAACTTTTTTACTTGCCATATGATAAATATTGAAAATCTGCATTTGCAATTTGGTATAGATAAATTCTAAATATTCAATAAGTGTAAATGCTCTTTCTTCAAGTAGTTAATTAACACAAACGTTCTTTACTAATAAATTGTTTTAAGAAAATCATATTTACTTAGAATAACTACCCTAACCAGCATCAGTGAAATTTCAAAATAATATCCCTCTTCTAAATAAAAAATTGTAGAAAATAAAAATTCTTAACATTTTATTTTTGTCTCATTGATTCATCAGAAGCTGATAAGAATATTGTTTTCAAAATTAAATTGATAATATTTAATTTTAAATTATTATTGCTGTTATTATTAAACAAAAAATGTTTATCTACAAATAAATAATGAGATCTTGCAAATCTATGAATTTTTAGGGGCAATACGAATCGAAGCATGAAATAATTTCCGATTCAAGTAAAACTTAGTAAAGTAAAACAATTAAAATATTCATGTACAACTTAGTCAAAAATATATTTATTAATCATCAACATAATCACCATTCTTTCCAGTGGCATCCTCACAACTTTCAATCAGCTTTTCTAAATTTTTTTAAATATATAGTAGTCATAGATAGTAGCCATAGTCATGGGCAGTAGTCGTATATACATATAATAGCCATATTTATATATAGTAGTAATATTTATGTATATTAATAATATATATATATATATATATATATATATATATATATATATATATATATATATATATATATATATATATATATATTAGTATATTCTTTAAAGAACGAATCAGATTTATTCTAATTCTGAAATATATTTTTATATCAACAATATATTAATAAACCCACACCAATTCAGTTATAATGTAAGAGTGGAAAAGGATATTTGTTAAATACAATTATTGTTCATTTTAAAATTTTGAACATATTTTTAAGTTCCTTCTTTTAAATATTTTTTTATTATCTTTTGTATTGTTGTCTTTTGTTGATTTCAACTCAACTTTAAAAAAAATTAATTTTGATCCATTCACTAATATTCTGATTAATTGCAAAATATATATAAATAAACATGTTATAAAATATCTATTTCCAACGTGATAAAATGTTAATCAAACTTATTTTCAGAGTGCAGCCATATCATTTCTTAATTTAAAACCAATATTTATTATATCAATTTGCATTAAATATTTAATAACTAATTTATGGGACACTGTACTATGTGTCTGGTATAAAATTACACAAGGAGTTTACTAAATAAATTAAAAACGTTTTAGTAAGCAATTGACTTCTTTTAAAAAAAACCTAGTGAAATTGTTACAAGAAAATTTTTTATTAATTTCTTACCAACTTTTTAAAGTATTTTAACAAGAATTATTGGGATTCAGAGAGTTTCTTTTTTTTATTAGCATTCTTTACATCAAACGATATATTACCTCAAAAATTCAAAAATTTCTTTGCCTATATACTACTTCTTTAAGGATAAATATCTCGCAATAAATATGCTTTTGAAAAAAACATAAATAGTAGTAGATGCAAACTCTGAGATATTCTAGAAAAGATTCAACATGATATAGATATCGGGTTTAGCATAAAAGTCACGACAGTGTCATTTACGTGTTACAATTTTTTTTCACATTTTATTTCAGGACTTACTAGACCATGTAAATCACTATGAATAATGCAAATCTAGACTATTACATACTTCTCGTATTTACGAAGTTTATTGCTAGTTTTATGTAAGACATTTTAGAGTATTAACAATACTCTTGGAAAACATAATTTAAACTAAAAATACTCTACTGTTTTCCAGAAAGGGTTCTTAAATTCGACTTCATAACTTTTTCAGGATTAAAGTTATATATTTCAACTAATTAAAATACTAATAGCGTAAAAAAAACATAATTAAACCTTTTTATTAAAATTAAGGCTATCTCATTTAAATTAAATAAATTATATTTTCAATCTTTAATTGATTTGTTTTAAATATTTATTTTCTAGTATTTTTTATACAGATTTGAATTAAATACGACAGTCAAATGTAGATGGGATTTAAATATTATTTTCATGTATGCTATAAAAATTTAAAATATTTAGTGTTAAATAAATGGTGATTTTTTTAAATAATTAATTTTCATTTTAAATCAAAGTAGTTAGATCCCGATTTGATTTATTTTTTCATTTTACAAATATATATTTAGTTCCATTTGACGAAGCTATAAAATGCTATATTTTTTTAATTCAAAACAAAATGGACGAATTAAGTTTATAAGTTTATATTTTAAAAAAAAACTTTCCTTCTCATTTCCATAAATACTTATTCATTAAAAATATTTTTATATATATTTTGGTAGACATCCTTCATAAATAATTTAAATTCATAATATAATTTAAAATTTTTGAAAATAATTTATTTAATTTTTAGAAGAATAGCTAGCGAATTCCAAATGGAATAACAAACTTTCCTTAAAGAAAAACAAACATGCAAATTAAAAAAAGAAACTTTGACCCAATTTATTTTTATCACATTCAACATCAATATTATCGTGCACGACTTGTGCATTTCTTAATATGTGTAATACTTATTTCGAAATTACCAACTATTTGCAGCACTGGAAACAAACAAGAGTTTCTTAATAATAATTAAGAAACTCTTCTCTCATTAACATTAACCCATTAAAAGTTAACGAAACTTATAGCCTACCTTAAACTGATTACCACTTTCCCACTTTTTGTCTTCATTTGTTACGGACTATCATTCTATTCATTTTACTTTCACTTTCTGCAAATTCTAACGTAAAGGAGCTCTCAAGAACTTTCGTGTAACCAATACTTAGTGTTTCCAGACGCGTATCTTCCGAGCCATTTCGCCCGAAGATGTCATTTATCGCATTGAATAGCTCCCAAGTTGCACATGAAAGGCAGAAACAACGGATGGGAGCAATTAGTGCTGATTCTATTAATTAACTTCTTATCGGCATGTTTAAGAAGTCGTACGTCTTAATTGCCTGCCTTTTATTTCGAAATGCACCGCAGAAGAAGCACGTTCCATTTATTATTTCGATATTCGCATTTTAATTCCTTATAAGAAGAACCTGGTTCCGGAAATAATTACCTTCTAATATGTTTCATTGATGTAAAGATTTGTGTGGTGTTGTTCAGGATGTTGAAAAGAAGGATTCCATTAAATGTTCTTTAAAAAATGCATTCATGACAATGAAGTATTTAATTTAGATTTTTAACTACAGATAAAACTCGTATTCAATTAGTATCTTATTTTACCTTTTTGGTAATTGGGGGAAAAATTTAAAAACTACAAAAATTCAAATTCAAAACTTTTTAAGAAAAATCAGTTTAATATACATAATTTCTCAGCTATTATTTTGTAGTTCCACTCAATTCAGGCAGTTATATCAGCAAACACTTAGTTTAATACATATGCAAATATTCCACGACAATATCACTGAATTTTTAAAAATAATCAATTTAATATAGTAATATTTTAAAGAAATGAAGTAATATTCAAAATAAAATGATGTTTAATATAAATACATACTTATACATTTATTTGATTCTATTGCTCTATTTCTGAAAAAAATATTCAAAAATATTCAAAAATTATTTTCATGAATTTTAGTCACTTTGCCAAAATACTGTTAAAGAAATTTAAATCAAATTGATAACAAATTTATTATTCAACACTCAAAAACCATATCAAAATTACAGCATTTTTAATGCACCAATAGCTTTGCATTTATTAAATCAAAATAATCACTTCGTGTTCCATATGACTTTTTTTTTTTTTTACCAATTCGTATTTGTTCCATTTTTTACATTTTTGTTATTAAAAAAATGAATGAATTCGTTATATTTAGTTCATTCATTAATGTAAAATATTTTTATATATTAAAATAGAAATTCTTCATACATCATTTTCTTAAAATTAAAATTTTTTTCGAAGATTAGCTAGCGAATATGTTATTCTTAAAGAACAGCAACATGCAATTTAAAAAAATGACCCATTTTTATTTTTATCGCACATTTCTTAATTCACATTAATTAATACAATTAACTTAAGAAAAAAATTAACTAAAAGATGAGCATTGATTTAAGAAACTTAACTCCTTAAACAGCTCCCGAGCGCACTGCACATGAAAGACAGAAACAACGGATGGGAGCACATTCTAACGTAATGGAGCTCTCAAGAACTGTTTCTATTAATTAACTATTCATCGGCATGTTTAAGAAGTAATTGTGCTGATTCTTAACTTCTCATCGGCCTTCCTTTTATTTCGAAATGCACCGCAGAGGAAACACGTTCCGCGTATTGTTTCGATATTCGCATTTTAATTCCTTAAAAGAAGAACCTCTTTCTGAAAATAATTACAGCCCAATAAGTTTCATTGATGTAAAGATTTGTGTGTTGTTGTTGAAGATGTTGAAAAGACTCTCAAATGTTCTTACAAAAATGTATTCATGAGAATTAAGAATTGAATTTAGATTTTTAACTATCAAATTAAATTTGTCAATTAGTATCGAATTTTACTTCTTGATAATTGGTGAAAGCAATAAAATCTACAAAATTCAAATTCAAAAAGTTTTCCGGGAAAATCAATTTAATATCCACTTTAATATTCTAATATCCTTTTAATAATCAAAATTAATTTCTTTTTCATATTTAAGACGGAAGGTTCAATCAATTAATTTTTTTCCTCTTCTTGTTCAATCAAATTTATTTATTTTACTCATTTTATTCATTTAAATAATAATTAAAAAAATCGTGATTAATCGCCATTTAGCTGTAAGAAGTACTGGAAATGAATTTTATGAAGAAAGATGAAAAGAAATTATTAAAATAATTTGTAAGAGGAACTTTTTTTTTTATCAAAAACAATCAATTTCTATTGTTATAAATAGCATATCAGTGAATAATTATCATGAATATATTGTACATAATTAACAGTACTTAAAAAGTATTTATAATAAAATAAGCATTTTTCTGCTAAAACATTTTTAACACATAACATACTAAATAAATAAACGCGTGCATTTTTAAATAGCAATTACTGAGAGTCGTTATTTTAATAAATTTCTTACCATTAAAATAACGACTAATTTGAATGAATTTGACTTCTTGAGTGTGTAATCCAATTTTTCCTATCCAAGGTATTTCAATATCCTTGATTCTACTCCAAATTCGAATGTTTTAATAAACGTACGAAACATCGAGAAAAATTTATTATATTTTACAACGTCGAGAAGTAGTTTAAAATTGCTAGCTCAGTAGCAAATAAGATTTCATAAAATTGTTTTTCTAAAATTTTGGAATACTTTCAAAAGTTGAAAAAACTCCGAAGAATTTGTGTTAGCAAATATGCAGATAACTACATTAAGTGTCCTATTAAGTAACTTGTAGGGACAAATAGAAGCGTTTAGAAATCATTTTGAATTTTAGAAAGAAAACTTGAAAAGTTGCAACGTACACAAATTTATTGAAATTAGCTTATGTATTTTTAAATTATAATTTATGTAGCAAAATATCTTTTTTTAGTATTCGAATTCATTCCGCACAAAGTTTAAAATAAAATCTTTACCAATAAGAACTCTGATTTAAAAAAATGCATTTACTTCTGTGCTACTACCCAATTAAAAACTTGACGACTTGTATATGCTCATTTTAGCTTAAGGGTTCTACGTTAATTACTTAAATTTAACATTTTAAAATATACACACAGTATATGCAATAAATTCACATTTTCTGTATTAATCCATTGTTTTAAATTATTATTATTATTTTAGATAATTATTAATATATTATTTTATTAGTCATAGAACTCAAAATTATTTTGCATTAAAAATAAAAAAAATTGTCAATGTATAATTATTTTTACATAAGGTTTTTGTAAATACAATTTAAAAATCATTAGATTTTGCATATCCGTAGGACGTCCGTTAGCTTTTTTTCTCCCTAGCGCGCATGCTCATAGGGAACATAATTTCCTATGAGGTATGCAAAAACTCTCTATTATCATTCACGCTATGACTATCTCATATTACTGATGTCACTTGGGCATAGATGATAAAATGATTGACTTATCAATGTAACCTCAATTAGCATGTTTATTAATTTTTTTAGTAGCAGCAATTTTGAAAAAAACATATGTATTTCTGGACAAAATAGATTGCTGGATATTGAGCTGGCAGTGAGTACAATTCCATAACTGTAAATTTTGTGAAAAGCTTTCGATCGTCTGAAGAAAGTCTTTTAGAAATTAACAAATAAAATAGTTTTGACCAATACGATATCAACCTGTGGAACACCACAAACTATTTGTGATAGAGGTGAATTGTCCCTTTGAAGGCTGACAAAAAGCAAATTCAAAACAACTATGGAACGTTACAACATCAGAATTAATTAGAAAGCTTCAAGAAGTATTTTCTACAAAACAATTCAGAAGATTTTCTTGTGTATGCATCCGACGTCAAGAAAAGTGCATATACTCATATGAGAACATAAGAAAATGTGGTTGAAATTCATGATTCAATCACTTCCAGCAGGCTAAATTGGTAGTGGCTTTTAAGATAAATTCAGATTTTTTTATCCACTGTCCTATAGCATATCAAGCATACAAGATTAGAACCTCAATATCCTGAAATGAGAACTGGAAATCATTCATGGCATGGAATGAAATCATACATTGCATGCATCAATTGGTAGACAACATACATGAGATGAACGACATATATGAACGACATATATCAGCATATGGAAAGCATACACGATATTACGAGTTCACAAATGAAGGTGTGGTCATAATGTTTTGGGAACATCTGTGTATGGAACTACACAACGTGCATCAGCGGATGGACACTATATAGGACATACATCAAGGGTAATCCACCAATGTTCAACAAAAAAAAAATAGTATCTTTATTTGAGTACAATTTATATTCAAGTATATATATTCATTACAATTCATAAGCATATTTAATTTTTTTTTTTTACTTCTATGAATAATTTATAATTTTAAGTGAAATTTTGATTTTAGGGATCGATTTCTTTATAACGAAGTGTAATATTTCAGAGAAAAAAAGCACATTTTCTATACATGTGCTGTATTTTAATTAAAATTTGCATTGAAACTGCTGTATTGCAAAATTAGATAATTAAATTTTAAATTGATGTGATCACTTAATTTCAATTTTCGGAATTTGTTATAGAAATTTAAAACACTTAAACAAGATAAAAAAAGTTAATAAGTGAAAACAGAAAAAATCACATTTCTCATTTAGTAAATTAAAAATAACCCAAATTTATTCCTTTGTTTCTATAAAACTATTTTTACTGAATTAAAAATGCAATCTAATAAACTCTTTTAAATTGTAAATTTAACTGTGAAAATAATATAAAGTCAAGCGATTTTATTACGTTATAAGCTGTATGAATATTTTAAAACTTGACTAGTAAAAATTTTTTCTAACCAAATAGACCTTATTCGTAAACTTTTTAGTGATAATGCTATAGCATATGCTTCAAGGTTTTGTAAAGTAATTTTTATTAAGATGAAAAAAATTAAATTGAAATATAAAACTTAAAAGTGAAAATATACTGAATGTATTTAATAAAGGTAAAAGGAATAATGCATCAAATTGTACATGAAAAATTCTTGTAAAAGATTAGAAAATTAATTCTCGGTCTTATTTTCTAAAACTAAAATTTAAACCGAGAGTCAAGTGAATCTGAAGAAACAGCAATAATAATACGTTTTCTTCTTTTAAGGGACTTGGATGCAAATTTGAGAAGCACTTAAAAAAGAAAAAAAGAAGCCCGCTTTCTTTATCAAAAGTCTTTTATACCGGTATTTACAAATTTTCTTCTTTTCACATAGAACTGTAGTTTTCAAGGGGGGAAGTATTCTGATATCTCGTTTTGCGAATAAGAAAAGTAGCATTCAGTTTCATAAAAAATAGAATTCTTTCCTTTAAAGAAAATTCGTTTTCCGTCTATTCTTGTACCGTTTCAGAACCCATTTTGAATTTGGTTCACATATTATCATGAGTTCTGAGATCACACTCATCTATGCTGTGGAAATCTTGAATCTTGAGTCCTTTTCCTCAAATAAGTTTCATAAAATGTTTTTTAAAACTTACTTAATATATATACCGAATTCAAATCGGAAAAGGGTACTGAAAGGTTGAAAAAAGCTTCTTCGAATGTCAAATTGAGAATAGGTAACATTGGAAATGGAAGAAATTGGATATTTTTGAAAGCTTGAGATGTTTTCAGTTTTTTGGAGTGCTGAATGTTTTCCGATCCCTTAGTATTTAACTTGAAATGTTTCAATATCCAGGGCTCAACACTTTTGGAATTCAAATGCTGTGGGCTATTTTTCAAAAGATGAATATATTTGAGAAACTTTTATGTCACATGTTATCAAGGTAGAATATCTGCAATTTATTGCATTATAGATAGAAATATTGTTTCTTCTTAAATTGTTAGTGAAAAGAATATTTTAAGGTTTCTCACACAAAAAAAATGATATAATATCATGTGTTAAAATAACACAAATCTTTTAAGTTGTTTTGCCTTTATGATGGCATTCCTTCGCCCATTATAACGGATTAGCAGAATAAATATCATCCAGAAGAAATTGAACCAGATTTGCTTATCGTATAGATAAGCAGTTCTAACCTTTTTTCAAGAAATGTATACTATTATAAAACCTATTGTTGTAAAATCATATTGTTATAAAACATTGGTATGGTTGAGAATCATATTGTTATAAACATTGATGTTATGAAACATATTTATATAAAACACATTTATGTTATAAAACCTATTGTTGCAAAATCTTTTATTGTTAAAAAACGTATTGTTATAAAATACGTTATTTTCATAAAACTTATTGTTGCAAAATTTTAGTATTGTTAAAAAAACATATTGTTATAAAACCTGTCATTTTCATAAAACATATTGTTGTAAAACATTGATATCATGATTGATTTTCTCAGAAAATTACAGAATTTAATTAATTAAATAAAGAATTTGGTTCGCGAAGTGTTTAAATTATAAGTAATACACGCAAATAAATACATGAAAATCATGTATTTCATAATCTATAAAAGTAAATGCAAAAAGCAAACATTAAATTACACATAATAGAAAGCTAAATTTGCGTTATTCTGTAAAAGAAATCCTCTTGATAATAATTATGTATTAGAATTTCATTAACACAATCAAACATCCAAAAATTCGGCCTTATTTTCCCAAACACTTTCTTTTTACCTTCAAGGGCAACATATTTTTTTTTGAAAAAAAGCAAAAAAGGTAGAATACTCCTGTTAATGCTGCAAAAAGGCTTTTTATCATCTTGAGAAATGGTATCCAGAAAACGCGGGGCCGGGTGGAAAAATTCTTCTCGTATCCGGAAGAAGTGAAATTCTTTTCTTTTTACCGTTTTTCAAAATTAAACTTGCTTTGGGTAAACAGGAGAGAAAAAAAGTGCCCGAATGGGATTCTGGAAAGAACCTGATGAGTTTCTTAACTGCTTTCACTCCTTTCAAAATTGAATCATGGCGTAATGCGATTTCTTTTTGTCGAATGGCGAGTGCTGTTTGAGTAAATTTGAGAAAAAGTACTTACCAAGAGAATTTTTTATTAACAGTTCTAATTTTATTGCAATTCCAATTTATTAGATTTCTCTAATTTAATATCTTTTGATCTCTAGTTACAATAAAAGTAGCATTAAATTTGATTTAATAAGTTGAGAATTTATTTGTACGCATTGAGTTTAGAGTAAATTCGTGGAGATTTAAAAATCATAAAAAAGAAAAAATTCCGAAGTAGGATATTGCATAAGCAGTTCTAACTTTTATTTAAGGCAGGGAAACTAAAGGAGAACAATAATAATATTTTTTTCCTCTTAAGGGACTTGGATGCAAATTTAAACACCTGGCACTTTAAAATAAACAAGTGAACTTTTTCTTATCAAAACTCTTTTATACCGGTATTTTCTACTTTCTTCTCTCTCCACATAGAACTGTAGTTTTCGAGGGGGGAAACGTATTCTGATATCTTGGTTTGAAAATAAGAAAAGAAAGTAGCATTCTATTTCATAAATAAAAAAAAAAATTAGAATTCTTCTTTTGAAGAAAATTCGTTTTTTTTCTATTCTGGTACCATTTCAGAAACTATTTTGAATTCGGTTTGCATATTATCATGAGTTCTGAGATCACACCATCTATGCTGTGGAAATCTTAAATCTGAACAGAGTACTTTTTTCCTAAAAAAATCAAAAACAATTTTTTTAAACTTACTAAATATGTATATACCGAATTCAAACGGAAAGGTTGGAAAAAGCCTTTGAATGTCAAATTTGAGAATATGTAAATATTGGAAATGGAAGATATTGATATTTTGAAAACTTGAAATGCTTCAGCCTTTTGGAGTGCTGAATATTTCGGATCACTTAGTATTTAACTTTGAAATGTTTGATATGCAGTGCTCAACATCTTTAAATTCAAACAAGCAGCTATTTCTTCTAAAGAGGAATATATTTGTAGAAACTCAAATATGTCATTTTATCAAGGTGGAATATCTGCAATTTATTGCATTCCCTGATAAAATTATTTTTCTTTAAATTGTTAATACCTTTTCTTTTAAAATTGTTAGTGAAATATATTTAAAGCATTTCCCACAAAATAATGCTAAGATGTTTTTGTTCGCAAAATATTTCTGAAAAACAGCTTGCCTATAATATCATGGGATAAAATAACCCAATAAATCTTCTAAGTTGATTTGTCTTTATGATGGCATTCCTTTGCCCAATAGGACGGTTTAAGAGAATTAATATCTACCAGAAGAATTTCTTTGCCCCGGATTTGCTTATCGTATTGAATAAACAGTTCTTCTGTATTGCTCTAATTTATTTTCAAGAAACTTGTTCATTTTATGAAGACGTTATTTTAATATTTCATTCATTAGCGTAAATTTCAGTTTTCTTTTTCGATGATTATATGAAGATATTCTCATTAAAGACATGTACAGTTATTGCCCCGCTCCCTGCCAAATCACCAAAATAGGAGCAGTGAATTAGGATTTGATAACTATTTTGTGGCTCCAACTTAGCTATAAGTCTCCAAATGTAGTAACCTAAGTTTCTTCTACCTTTTGAAATTTACTACATTTACAATTGCAACTGTTACTTGTCGCACTTTGGAGAAAAGTCTTTTTGACTCCACATTCAATGGCCATCCCCTTGCCTCCAGCTCATCCCGAGAGGTTGATATGGATCAGGCTCACCTATGATAAGCAAAACATATTCTAGTAAAACGGATTTACATAAATCGTCATTACCCAAAGGAGATGATTATGTAAATTAGTGCATTAATGTATTAATATGTGTGTACAACTTGTACTTACAGTACTTGTGATATACACGTCTTATGCTGTCATAAAAAATGTGAAACGAAATTGTTCGTTATTTGTAGAAGTCCTTGAGAATATTTTTGTTTATGGATAATATGCCCCTTTCTGCTGCAATATTCCGCCATTTTATAAAGACCCATCAGTATTGCAAGTGCAGCATACTCTGCTAGTGAATGTATTTCAATAGTATTTTGCATTCGAGAAGTAAGTCCTTTGGAATGTGCCATTTTCTTCTGATGGGCAGGGTTTTTCTTCCTGCGGCTCTGTTGTGCGAGTTTTCTATCATGCCCTGTTAGCTATGTACATGTACAAATTGCTGGTTGTTCATCATTTTCGCGATATCTTCAGCAAGAGTTTATATGGACGAAAGTCCTTTGTGTCAGGGTCAGCAAAGGATTCATCCTCCCCAGCTTCATTTTTCATAGATTGGTGGTTCTGGTGTACCGATACCAGTCCTGTAACGCCTTGAATGAAAAACAAAACCCCACACAAACCAACCACCAACACCCAGTTAATAACAATCTTTTAATGTAATTATATTACATACAATAAAAAAAAAACACCCACCACCACCCAACAAACAACCACAAAAAAAACAAACCCACAACAAAAACCACACCACCAACAACCACAAACCCTGTAATATCTTGAAAAATAGACAAGAAGAGCACACATTCCAGAATGACGGCTTCTCGCTTAAGCACAGTGTTGAACTCGATACATAGATAACCCGATGTCTTTGTTGATTTGCGACCCTTTTAAAATTAGACTACATTGAATTTGCAATTAAGAGTGAGAAAAGTTATTGCTATATATATATAGGGAAGATAATATTGGAGAAAAATATTAGGCAGAAAAATAAAGTTTAAGTAACTGTTTTATTTTAGTTGTAAGTTTTAAGAATAGATCTTCTCGTAGCATTACAAAAAGGCAGGATATTTTGGAGACAAATTAGAAAAAAAGCAAAACAAAAAGCTTACGTTTTGTTTTATACATAAATAAAATATTGAATTTATTGAAGCTGATTTTTATCTCTGAAATGTGAGTAATGCAGAGGTGTCGTCAAAAACGGCGTGTTCTGTATGTCGAATCATAAATAAGATGTGATTAAAAGAAATTTCTGGCTCTTTGTATTTTAAAACGAAATGACGAAAAACCGTAGAAATACAATATAATTTCTGAAATAAAAGTACTCACATGCTGCAAAAAATTTGAGAGTATAAATTGTTTTGAGCACAAAACTGGCCGAAAGTGGTTTCACTTTTATTCATGTAACTGGAGATTAAATTATTTTAAAGGAGAAATTTCATCTTTTAGTAATAGTTTGGCAGATATATACATATATATCTAATGAAGTTATAATTTCTAATCGACTAAATAAAGAGACATTAATGTAACTATTTCTTGCAGATTTGAATGTAAAAATTTCGTTTCCATTTGAAAGAGCAACATTGATCATGTTTTACATTCTACAGTTAACAAAGTACCACAGAATTGTTATTGCATTTTACATCTTGTTGCTATGTATCATTACTTATTGATCCTAAAGGTACTTTGAGGAAAAGGAAATTAGAATACAGCCTAAAATCATTCTAACACGAAATAAAATAGACAAATATTTGAATGACGAACAATATAAAGAAACATATGAATTTCTATGAATTCAACTATATAAATCTTCAGTCATATAAAAAAGGATATATATATACTATATATTATAATCATTATTTGTCAAGAACAAAATGGATTGTAAAAACGTTTCTCTGCGTAATAAAAGATTTCCTTATAGTGAATGAATTAGGGCACAATGTCACAGATTCAATGAGGGTTGCTTAACTTAAAAATACTGATAGCTATAAAGAAGAACTAGCGAAGGTCATATAATATCTTTCAAAAAAAGATGGAACAAAAATTAGAAAAAAAAGTCAAGTGAGAATTACAAATCTTGTGCGGATATACTAGCGTCTATTATTGCTTCATATTCTAAACAGAGCAGGGGGTGGAATTTATTTTCTTAACTTTGGTGTTTGTGTTTTCTGTGAAAAGTGTATCAGAAGAATTAAAAGGTGAAATTTTTTAAATCTCTTAGGAGAGAAAGCAGTTAATATCTAATTTAGTGCATTTGAAAGGTGATAAAATCACTTAATACGATACTCAGGAATATTCGGATAATTTCAGTCTACTGTTTACGCGTGCTTGCAAAATTTCAAAAAGGCTACGCTTATGGCTAATGAAATTCATGTTTAATTTGCGTTTGGTTTGGAGTTCTATTGTAGTTTGTGGGATATTAAAGATATTGAATCGTTGATATTGAGGATTTATTTATAAGTTACAAGATTTATGAGACCATGATTCAGAGAAGACTTTATGTATAAATATTAAGCAAGGGCATACGTGATTGAAACCTAATGATTTTGCAATGCATATTTTTACACTTGAAGGGAAAATCTTTTCTGAAACGTATCCAAATGGCGTAAACAAATGTCAACAAACGAGACTAATGTAAGGCAGAAAAGATATGACCTGTTGAATTATACCAAGTGGATTGGAAACGATGAACTAAATAAAGTAGTTCTCGTTCTAATAAAAACATAACGCAGATAAAATGTACCTTGTTTATGGTTCGTAAAGCCATTTTGTGAGAGATTGTGGGGAAAAGTTAAAAGTAAGTAAAAAGAAAGAATCTGTATGATAGCGGGCGTTCATTCTGGATTCTTTTTATATTCCGCCTTGAGTTGACCTTCAAACTCTGCGTAAGGTAAGAGTGAATGGGAGGAAAATGGTGGAATGTATGATTGATTCGGGTGGCCAGTATTTTGTAGCTAACCCGTTGTATCTGCCTTCATTAGAGATCTGTTTGTAAGATCTATTTATTCTTTGGCTTTGGAGAGAGAGTAGAAGTAAAACATTTTAAGGTTGCTGTTACTTTAAATCATGGATAGCCAATCGTGGCACGGCGTAGTTTTAATAGTGGCACACGAAGACTTATTAAAAAAAAATTAATGTAATAATACTGTCTTCAGGAACTTTGTCAAAACCGTTAAAGCCCTAATTATACGCTACTGAATACAATTGCTCTGATACCAGTACAACGATGCGGTAACACAGCATGGTCAAGGGGCAAGTCCAGTTGTTTAATTTGCATTACTATAGCAGCCGTTGTGCCTTGCTATACTTGTCCATTCTCAAGAGAGAGCAAGTGCGACAAATATGGTAGTCTGACCCAGTTGATTTTAAACTGCCGAAGAAGACGTTAAGCTTTTTAAAAATTATTTTTAGAGTTTAGGTTCATTGTTTTAAAACTTTTATTTTTACTATGCCTACAAGTAAACCTTCGCCATCAGAAAGAAAATCTAAAGAGGATATTGCAATTAGTGATTTTAACACTTTCTGGGAAGAACAGTTTTTGTTTAAGCATCAAAATATTTCCAAACTTGTTTGTTTCATATAAGGAATATATGCAACAGTGTAGAAAGCATTTAATCCGTACCGACATTTCAAGCAACTGGAAAGTGATTTTCAACAGCAAATATCCTGTCGGATCACACTTGCGAATGGAATTCATCAATAAAAAATAATTTTTAGCTGACCAAGAATCCTTGCTCCCGAAGAGAAATAACGAAATGGAAACTATGGGGAAGGCTTCTAATGAACTTTCTCTGTTATTAAAAATAGCCTGCTAGAAAAAAATCCTTATTCTGACGGAGAGAGGATAATAAAAAAAACAGCCTTTTAATATTTGCCCCAAATGTGATGTAAACTTCAAAAATATGGTTGATAAAATAGCTTTGTCTAGAGAAACACCGTCAGGAATTGTATAGATGGCAGGGATCAGGATAATGGTACAGAAATTGTTTCTGGACTACAATACTGAAAATAGTTTTCATTAACTTTGAGGAAAGCTGTGACATCACAGATGTTGCGCAGTTAAACATACTTGTGCGTTACACTAACGATAATTTTGATACTTCTTGATTTACCTAATTAGTTTTAACTGCAGGAGAGAGCATTTTAAAAGAAAAAAAGGTAATTGTAGTTAGAAAAGTAGCTTGAACGAAATTAGATAGTGTTTGTACAGATGGAGTGCCTTATATGGTTGGAAGGATAAAAGGTTTTGTTAAATTGTTTGCAAAATTATGTGAGAAGAAAGGTTTTTCAGTATCTTTGTATTATCCATCAATAAGATGTTTGAGCCAAGGAGTTAATCCTGTCTTCTGTGTCTGATCCTGCAACACATTGTATCAACAAATGCGAGCTCGAGCTCTGAATCGACGATGATTTCGTGAGCTTTTCGCAATTTGAGAGAGTGTGTCGTAAACATCTGGAGGAAAACAATGAACTGCCCAGTGAACACTTGCTGCTAAATAATGAAGATTGGTTATGGGATTTAGCTTTTTCACCCATATTACAGGACATTTAAATAATTTAAATCAAAGATTGCAGGAAAATATTATATTTTTTCTGTCCTGGCTGATTACATATCTTATTTAACGAACAAACATTTGTTTATTTTTTTTGTCTCGATTTTGGAGAATAACACATTTCACATTAATGCAAAAATAGCTATTAAAGCCAATAAAGCTTCGAATTATGATAGATTTAAAATTTAATATTTATTTTACAGGATTCATTTAATGCTAGGTTTGATGATTTTCAAGATGATAAAAACTGCTGACTTTTTAATAAATCTGTTTTCAATTTCTCTGTAAGAAGTTAATTATTACCCACATGAAATCCAAATTGAAATTATTGACTTTACAACACCATAATACACTAAAAAGAAAATATATGATCTTATTGCAACTGCAGATACTCTAAATTATATTACATTTTGGAAATTTGTACCATCAGCAATTTTCCAAATTTACACAATTTGGTTGTCAGATATTGTTGGAGGTTTGATCAACACATGTTTGTGAACAAATGTTTTCTATTATGAATATAAATAAAATTGGCAAGATAAAAGGTTTTTTAAATTGCTTGAAAATTATGAGGGAAGAAAAAGTTTTTAAATATCATTGTATTATTCGTAAAAGAAGCTCTTTTTGTGGCAAGAACTTAATCCTGTCTTCTGTATCAACAAATACGAGCTCGATCTCTGAACAAACGACTATTTTGTGGGCTTTTCCGGAAGAAACGGAAAAGGATGGCGAGCTACTCCTTTATTGCAGTGTGCACTGCTTTCCGAAGGAAGTGCATTTGAATTTTAGAGAGTGTGTTTTAAAAATATCTGGAAGAAAAAAAATGAACTGCCCAGTGAGCACTTGCTACTCACGAATAAAGATTGGCTACCAGATTTAACTTTTTCTCATTGATATTATAAGATATTTAAATAATTTAGATTTAAGATTACAGGGAAAAGATTGTATTTTTCCTAACCTAGTTGTTTATATATCTTTTTTGTGAACAAACCTTGCTTTTTATCTCGATTTTGGAGAATAACAATTAACACACTTCACATTAATGCAGGAACTATCTATCAAAGTCATTAATGCTACGAATTTTGATAGATTTAAAAACTTAACATCCATTTTGCAGGGTTCATTCAATGACAGATTTGAGGATTTTCTGAGGATAAAAAATGCTGATCTTTTCACATATATTTTTTCAATTTCTCTGCAAAATGTTTATTGTTACCCACCTGAAATCCAAATCAAAATTATTGACATTCAGCATCATATTACACTAAAAAGAAAATATAGGCAATTATTTCAACTGCAAGTACTCTAAATTATATTGAATTTTGGAAATTTGTACCAACAAACAATTTTCCAAATTTACACAATTTGGCTGTCAGATATTGTTGTAGGTTTCGATCAACATATGTTTGAGAACAATTTTCTACACTGGTGTGAAAAACTTAAGCAACAATGTAAAAATTTAGCAGATAGACATGAAATTGCAGAAAAGGAGGTCTGGAGATCAGTACAATGAACACGTAAGTCAGTAGAAACGTCATGCGTATGCAAATATCAGGAACGAAACATCGGAGGCGACGTGAGCGTACGCAAACGCGTGATGTTGGCGCCTCGCAGCTCAACAGTAGAATAAAAGGAAGGACGGAGACGTAATTCAACATATTCGCTGCAAGTGCCAGTGAGTCAGTTCGTGAAATATGGCTAGAAGAAATCACCTGGACGACTTCACACGTGGAAGAAAGATCGGAAAGCTGGAGGAGGGGCGTACTGTTACCAGTGTAACTGCAGAGTTCGGAATCAACAAAAGTGTCGTTTCGCGCGCTTGAAAGCGCCCAAACCACAATTACAGCTGTTAGAAAGGTTGGTGGTGGCCGCCCGAGGAAGACAACTGCAGGGGATGACCGATATATCGTCCTGCAGGCGAAAAGAGGCCGACAGCAGTCAGCAAGCGTCATTGCTCAGCAACTCTGTACAGCAACGGGGCGACAAGTGTCGAGGTTTACTGTGGCCAGACGCCTTCACAAAGTGGGCCTATTCGCCCGCCGTACTCAACGCTGCCTCCCGTTGAAAGTTGGCCACCGTTTACAGTGGTGCAAAGAGCACAAAAACTGTACAACTGATCAATGGAGTCGTGTCCTCTTTACGGATGAGAGTGGGTTCTGTACCAGAAGTGATTCTCGACGCGTTTTGATTTGGAGAGAGGTCGGGACCCGGTTTTATCCCAGTAAACTCAAGGAAAGACACCGTTATGGTGATTCTGGAGTTCTTGTCTGGGGAGGCATTTTGCTGAACGGGCGAACTGAGCTCCACGTTTTCGACAGAGGGTCTGTAACCGGGCATCGCTATTGTGAGGAGGTACTCCTTCCCCATGTACGTTTTTTCCGAGGTGCCATTGGCTCAGACTTCATTTTTATGGATGACAATGCACGGCCACATCGGACTCTTGCTGTTGAGGAGCTACTGGAAAGTGAAGATATCACTCGAATAGATTGGCCAGCGTACTCCCCAGATTTAAATCCCATTGAACATGTGTGGGATGCTTTGCGGAGACGCATTTCAGCACGCTTACATCCTCCGGAGAACACTCAACAACTCAAACAGATGCTGATTGAGGAATGGGCACTCTTACGCAAGAAATGTTGCACCAGCTGGTTCTGAGTATGCGGAGACGGTGCGAAGCAACCATTGCAGCGAGGGGAGGGCATATCCCATATTAAGGAACATCTGCTTGTTGTTCTTCCTCTTGGATAGACAATCATAAATCACGATACTATGCGTTCAATAAAGCTTGTTTTTTGTTTATTCCATACCGTATGCATTGTATTCCTTTTTCAGCGCCGATGCTTTCGTCATCTTTTACGTACATACTCTCCTCATTTCTGAATGTCATGTCTTTCAGATGATTTCTTGTTATGGCAAAAAACCCACCTGTTGCTTAAGTTTTGCACACCAGTGTATTATGAACATGATAAAAGTTCTTATATTGTTCAAGATTTTCTATTGCAAAATGTAATTTTGTTAGGATCTTCAAGAACTAATCCTAATATCATACTTTGTAAAAAAAAAACTACAAATGCAAAAGCCACACAAATTAAGTAATGACTGTTAAATATTTAGAATTAAATGTTTCAAGTTACATTTTTATTTTTATCAAGCTATTTCTTTTTATTCAGTGTTTCAAGTTATTCATTATTTATAATTCTAACTGACTGAATCTTTAAAAATGCTTATTAATAATAAAAATATGTTTATACTTTTGTTTTGCTCATTATATATTTTGTTGAATCCATACTTCATGAAAAAAAAATGCTATTTGAGTACAAATCCCATAATTAATCTTTAACTAATATTTTTTTCACCTTTTAATACTTTTTAATATACTGGAAAATTTGATAGTGGCACGCATATTTTTTTTCTTCCGATAGTGGCACTCTTCAAAAAAAGGTTGGCGACACACTTTTTTAAATACAGAAAATCAATTAACATTTTTATTAATTTAGGTTGATGGCCGTTACTTATACTATATTAGTAGCCCCAGCGTTACTATCCTTGAATATTTATTAGATGTTTCAGTTGTGCTATAACTGAGAAAATTTTAAACAACGATTTTGAAGAGGGCGCGACTTTTACTCAAAGAGGAATTAATATTACTTTGGTTCAGGAAAGAAAATGTGACCTATGATAGGACATCGGGAGGGAACGCTAATAAATAATATGAACGGTGAAGATTCAGTGACAATTTTAGTACTGATCAGGGAATGAGATTGAAGACGAAGAAACAGTATCAATGCGAATCATTGGGCAAAGTCCATTAGATACTAAAGGACAATAAAAGAAATTGATTGCAGAATGAGGGATTATTTATCACAAGGATTAAGTATTGGAGTCGAGGACTATACATCAGCTTGTATTATCAAAATGGGTGGATAAAATATTAAATTTAGATCACAAAACAGAATTTGGTGGACATATGAGAGTTGGTGAAATCAAAAGAAAAAGTAGTTAATCGTAGCTATTGAAACTAAGATGACTTTTTTGAATGAATATGGGAAAGGAAATGTCTGAATTTGTTCTGTCATGTAAACGCTGCCAACTTAGAAAGATTAGTAATAGAGCACCGATTACACCTGTTAAGAGATCCAGCTCGCTTTGAATAGTGAACATTGATATTATTTAAAATTCAACCAACTTCAGGAATTGGACATAAATATATTCTGTGTTTATTGATCAGCATAGAAGATGGCGATTATAAATTATTATGTACTAAAAGCTTTTTGAAATGTTCTTATTGAAATTTATTGGTCGACTGGTACGTTGATGTATTCAGAAACCAGGGGACAAATTTTAAATCAATTTAATTAACACAAGAATTTTAAAAGAGAATTTGAGCGAGTCTGAGATCTCTTTTCCAGGATGCTTTACCAGTAGCGGAGTAGTTGGACGGTGCAATAGAGTTTTGAAAAACATTTTTGTATCGTGTTATTCTTGAAGATAAAAGTTGCTACATCTGTTATTTTCCTATAGGAAGATTCCAAATGCCATAATGGTGGTGTCAGCAAATTGCGTTGTGGAAGAAATTTTTTTATCTTTATTTTAAAGTCCACATCGGTAGAAGAAGTGTGTTTTCCGACTAATTTGGACAACCTGATTGGAGTATCAATTAAAAAACGTTTGCAGGTATAAATGGAGATCGCTTTGAGGACTATTTTAACATAAGATTATCAATTAGAAATTTTAATGTTGGTGATGAAGTCATCCTGCTGATTTTGACAAAGGGAACAAGTTTTATGCGCAGTGAACTGGACTGTGTGAAGTTCATCAGCATCATCCACCTCATTACAAAAAAGTGAAAGATCCAGATGGAAGTGTAAGGCATGAACATGTGAAAAAAATCAGGGGGAGTTATCTCCTTTGACTAGTTTGGGAGTTATTCTGAAAGAGAATATAAGATTTTGAAATAAGTTATTTCAACGCTGGATACATCGAAGTTTAATGTTGAAAATAACACAGATAAAGATTTTCAACATTAAACTTCGATTATTCTGAGATTCAAAAATATCTCAGAATATGAAATTATTGGACTTGAATACATCAATAAACAGGGAAAGGTGAAAAAGGTTTTACTAGAACATTTATTACATTTGAAGAACATTTAATACGGATAAAAAGTGGTTTTGAGAGGAAAAACCTTTTATATACCATATTCCAGAATATATCAAGTGTATAGATAGGATAACAGATAAAGAATCTCTTAGAAGCGGATCTTATTGAAGAAAGGGATGCAGAAATTGCATATCCTGTAGTATGTGAGTAAGACAGATAGTAGTTTTAACCTTTGTGTGGATTATATGACTCTAAACTCTTATTATAGGCTTTTCTAGATTATAGGGCTCTTAACTTGACAATTTTATATGCCTTTCTTATGGAGGATTCCATAAATTTAATACATTCCATTGGAGCTGCTATCATCATTACAAAATTGGATCTTTTGAAAGTTTATTGAAGATCCATGGCTGGTGATAACAAAGATTTTACATCATTCGAGAACCCCAGACAGCAGAATCGATTCAAAATAATGAGTTTTGGGATAAAAATATTTCGACTTTATACGTGTTATGAATCGAGCACTGTCTGACTACCGAGAATTTTCGTGTAAATAGATGACAACGCTGTCTTTTCTCGAAATTTAAAGAAGCATTTAGTACACTTGAGAATAAATCTGACGAAGCTCATTGATTTGAATTTTACAGTCAACCTGAAGAAGTGTTAGGTTCTATATAAATTTCTTGGGGCACGTAATAGGTTTCGGATGACATCAACCAGATCCTGAAAAAGTGCCGGCAGTTAGACGTCTTAATAGTTCAATCACAAAGAAAGAGCTTTATCCAATGTTTGGATTGTGCAACTATTATCCTATGCATAACTGATTTATCTACTGATGGAAATTTTAAAAGAAGGTTCTCGAGAATATCCCGTGGAATAAGAAGCATGAAATTGCTTTTCATAAATTGAAGGAGATCCTGGTGAATGCCAATTCGCTCTATGCACCAGTTCGAAACATATCATACATTATTCATTCAGACGCTTCTCAAATAGATATCTTCTCCACCGATATCTACCCTACCAGGGAAAGATCGACCCGATCTCATATGGTACTCATAAATTGCGTAAGACATAACAATTTTGGTCAACTATCGAACGTGAGACATAGGCTATTGTGTGGTGTTTAAAGAACTAGGCTATTATGTGCATTTACGTATTTGATGCTGAAACTGAATTTTATAATGATTATAACCTCTTGCCTTACCTCAACAGAAGAGTTCCGCAATTTTAATAAGAATGTTCTCGAATATATCCCATGGAATAAGAAGCATGAAATTGTTTTTCATAAACTGAAGGAGATCCTGGTGAAGGAAAATTCGCTCTAAGCACCAGTTCGAAACATATCATACATTATTCATTCCAACGCTTCTCAGATAAGAATCTTCTCTACCGATATCTACCCTACCAGGAAATGATCTGCCCAATATCATATGATAGTCAGAAAGTGCCAAAGGACATAACAATTTTGGTCAACCATCGAACGTGAAACATAGGCTATTGTGTGGTGTTTAAAGAATTTGGCTATTATGTGTATGCACGTATTTGATGCTGAAATTGAATTTTATACTGATCATAACCTCTTGCCTCACCTCAACAGAAGTGATCTGTAATCGTTGTCGTTGCAAACATAAGGTTTTGTACTTCAGAAAAATAATTATAACATATGTACTAATAATAACTTGACTTCATAATTAAACATTGTCTTGATGCAGGAGTGTCCTATGCAGATGCTTTGTCACGTTTAGCGTAATCTGTAAGGATGGTTAAAAAGATAAATCATCTGATAATGCTGCATTTAAATGTTTATCTAGTATAATTATTTGAAATTTTTTAATGTGTCCTTATGTTTATTTGTTTCTATTAATTTTGTCTGTGATTTTAATATGTAAGTTCATTTAATTTATTGCTTAAAATGATTTTTTTATATAACGTGATTTTTTAATATTAATGTTATTTTATTTTCTCGTTGTAGCAATAATTAATGAATAATATTTTTTGTAATTAACTAGTGTTAGAAATATTTAGTTACATGTGAACATTTTATTTTTATATTTTAATCAAATATAATATATTCAATATTTTTAAAAATTATTTTCTACCTTGCGTATATTAGAAAAGTGGTGTATAATTTACTTAATTTATTAGATTGAGCATCTGTATAAGGTTTAAATCTTGAGTTTGAGTGTTTAGATACTACAAAATGTGTTTTTAGTTTATGGTTAGGGATATCATTTCAATATTGATATTATTAATAAGCTAAAATTACTTTTTTTAGAAATTTTCATCCTTTATTTTAATAAATTTACACGCTGAATTAACGAAGTTGAATCTTTTTTCTTTAAGGAAAAATAAGGAAAGGCTTCAAATAAATCTGACTTGCTTGTTTATTTAAAATTCTTTTGCTTTTTAAAATATAAAGAACATTTTTTCTTTTTACAGAAAAATAACTTTATATTGTAAAAATAATAAGTTTAAGTTATTATATATATTTTATATATATATATAATATAATATAATTATTATTTTATAATAATAAGTTGTATTTAAATTAATACAACCTTCGTCCTTTAGTAGTTTAAATTTTGAATAAATGCAGTAAAATTATTCATATTTTCAATACAAAAAAATTCTGCCAATTAAATAGTGCAAATTGCTATCGAATTAATTTTTTTTTCAAGTTATAGTCGTGGTAATTATGTCGACCAAAATTAATTTAAACCAAAGTTATGAGATGTAAGTCATAAAATATGTTGATATAATAAATTAAATTTCTTATATAATTTCAGTTTTTTCAGCATTTTTAAAAATCTTAGACATTCATTTAAAATTTAAACCTTATAATTACAAAAAAAGAACAACGGTTATGTTAATTTTTTGGGAAAAGGGAAATGTTCTTTATATTTTAAAAAAGCAAAATAACTTTAAATAAATGAGCAAGCCATATTTATTTGAAGCTTTTCATTTTTATACTTTAAAGGAAAAAAAAATTCACCGATTGTAAATTTATTTAAATAAAAAATGAGAATTTCTAAAAAAAAAACATTTTTGTAAAGTGAGTAAAAAAACTTCGTGTCATCGTGTTTTAAAAAAATTGAGATAAATTATCTAATTTTTTTTTATTGTTTTACATTTAACCTCAGAAATGTTACGGAAGAAACTGTATAAATTGTAACCGCACAGTATCGTGCAATTAGATGGTTTCTTTTAACCATTTTAAAAAGAAAGTTAAGAAAAAAAGTAAAAAAAAAAAGTGTAGTTTTTGTCTAAGTAAAACAGCTTTTATTTTATTTGATGCGACCGAATTGTTCCAACTGATTTGGCTGAAGAACATTTTGTGAGCTAGAATTCTGCATTTATAAAAAACAACAAAAAAAGTTGCAGTTTTATACTTTTATTTAGTGATTAATGTACAGAAAAAATATAAAATGTATGTTTGAAACATAACGTTTTGGTTAGATTTTTTAAAGCATTTCAATGCAAGAAAAAAATGAAATAACATGTTTTACCGTTGCAAATTTTTCATTCCTTTATACTACTATCTGGTAGGGCATTTGTTGTAAAAAAAATTCTTCTTTGATATAAAATTATTTCATTAATACAAATCATTAAGTTTTTTCTATTAGACTTTTTAACCAAGCATAAAAAATATCCCTAAATATTTAAAAATTGAGGTATTTAAGAGAAAATTTTAAATTTTTTGTCAATACAATCAATGAGTTATTATCTTTGCATTTTAAGAACAATTCAACTGAAATATTTTAAAGAATAATTTTTTTAGAATTTGAAGAAAATACATACATTGAATGATTTATTATCCGTACATTTTAAGAAGAATACGACTGAAACTTTTTAATAGAGAGAGAGTTGCCTTTGAAACTTTATCACTTTTTTAAAAAATTTACTTTGTAAAAAAATTTAAAAAAATCATGTTTAATAAAAAATAATAATCCTGTTTAAAATGTTCTGTATTTCTATCTCGATACACATAAATTATTTTTTACAAATCAATATAAATAATATAAAAAATAATAATAAAACAAATATAATAAATAAGATTACAAAATGAAAAAACACAATTTTTTTTGCTTCGTGTTTTTACGAAGAAACATCGAATACTTCCAAGTATCCTGGAAACTTGGAAGGATATTCGTTCTAATAATATACTTCTTTGACATAAAATTATTTCATCACAAACCATTAATTTTTCTATTGGAGTTTTTACTAAGCATAAAAATATCACTAATTGTTTAAAAATGAAGTATTTAAAAGAAAATTTCAAAATCTTTGTTTGCAATAATTTCATTAAACTTTGAAGAAAATACATAAGATCAATGATTTATTATACTTATATATTATTTTTTTATCTTTACAATAAAACTGTAAAATTTCAAAAGATAAATTAGTAAAGCCTTTGAAATTTCACAACTTATTTAAAAATGTAATTTTTTTATAATTTCATGATTATATCCGAGCGTTAGAGGGTATGCATAAAAAAATCACGTTTAAAATTTTCTGTATTTCTGTCTAGACAAATATAGACTAATTTTTACCAAAAATCAATATGAATATTACAAAGAAGAAACATACAAATATAATTAATAAAATTACAAAATGAAATACAAGATTATTGTAGCTTCGTTTTCTATTTGACGAAGAAACATCGAATTTGTTGCAAGTAGCTAAAAAACTTTGAAGCATTTGATTAATGGTAGTTAGGGTTAACATTTCACCTCCATGCTCGTCTTACAAACATATTCGCAATTTTTATTTAATAAAAACCAAATCCTGTAAGTAAAATATATGTCGGAAAAGCAGGATATGAATTATTAATGCGATTTTTAAAGATTGATGTATCTGTCCCGATATGTATAACACATGATATATCGTAAAGCTTTAGAATTATTATTGATAATATCAATAGGAATACGTTATGACTATTGTAGCATGATTTTTGCTGCCGTAATAGCTATTTAAATAATATTTATATAAATATTCTTTTTCTAAAATATGTACTCATAAGTATTAAATAATTATAATTTTGCTGCATATTTTTGAAAATTAAAAAAAAAAGAATTTGTTTATTTGTTTTTTTTTTTGCTTATGAAAAGTATTTTCAATCAAATTACATGATTGTTTTGCATTTAGCATAAAATCTTAAATATGAAATTAAATAAAAAATTATGATTATTTGTTATTTATAAATTACAATAAAAGCTATTATAATAATTTAAAAGAAAACTCTGAAAAGTTGCATCTTGTCTCGGTAATCAACTCCATTGAATTTACGGATTAATTGAGGTATTAAAAATGCATGAAAAACAATGATTATGGGTTTAAAAATATCAGTCCAAATTTCAATAAATAAAGAAAAGATTAAAAATTGCAATCGGGTGAGCCGATATACAGGTTATCCATATATTTAGAATTTAATGTAAGAAAAAAATGCATAACTTCCATCTTAAAAAATAAAAAAACTATAGAATTCCAAATCAAAAAATTTTTTTCTTGAAAAATCACGTTTTCGCTTTGAAATAAAATTGTTTCTACTTTCACCAGATTATCTTTTAGTACAATTTCACATTAATTTTTCTTTTGAATAAATATTTTACTAAATTATTTAATAATTATTCAAACATTTTGCAAATAAATATTATAAATAAAAGGTTGTGAAAGAAAAAAAAATAGAGATTTTAGTGAAAATGTCCAAAAATTGAAAGTGGCCAAGAGCACGATTGATAAAGAAGGAACGAATCTTTATTAAACTATATAAGCTAGGTAAATTCTCTATAATTAAGTTGGTCTCATTTTTAACTCTAAAACTATTTATCAAAAATTAAATTTAAGTATATTTTTTCCCTCTTATTAAAGGAATTTTTTGGGGAATTTTTTTGGTTCTTATTCATTTATTTCTTATTTTTGTTTTATTGTTAACACTGAATAAATGTGCTGAAGAAAAATAAAGTCCATGTTTAGCCTTTCAGAATAAATTTAACTCAAAATAAAAATAAATTTAACTTTTAAAATGCATAATTCCACAGTCTTTTTGATTATCCTATTAACAAACATCTATGTTGAAATTTGTATTATTCTTACATCCTATTTATTATAAAAGAATAACAAAATTCGTTTTGCACATTGCGATTGTTTTGATCATTGAATCCTTACATATTTGTATAGTAAATTGGCAATGAAATTCCTTATCCATTTATGCCAACATTATCGATTGTAAAACTAAATTCGAACTTTGGAACTTTTGGAACCTACAAAGGTAATTTATTGGATAGATTACGTACAATGCAACCGCTCATAAAATAAGCAGTAAAGGTCTCCACAGAAACATAAAACAAGTAATAAAGTTTTAAATCCAAACAAAATCCATTATCGGTTTTAGAAGATACTTGTATTTTACCTTCAACAACTTCTAACTCCATACAGTTTATATATCAGCTGACACCAGTATAACGATGTGGTAAGACAACGTGGTGATGGCACAAGCCCAGTTGTTTAATTTGACCTTGCTATATCTGCCGTTGTGTCTTGCTATAGTTGTCCATCCTCGAAAGAGAGCGAATGCGACAATCTGATAGTCTGGCTCCAGCTGATTTTAAACTGCCGAGGAGCACGTTAAGCTTTTTTTGTTTTAAAAATTTTATTTGCACTCTGCTCATGAGTAAATCTTCGAGATTGAAAAGAAAATATGAAGAGGATATTGCAATTTGCTATTTTAAAACTGCCTGGAAAGAACAATTTTTGTTTAGGCATCCTTTTCCAAGCTTATTTATTTGATGCATGGAACATGCGTAATAGCATCGATAAAATCTAACCTAACCGACATCTCAAACAACTGCAAATGATTTCAACAGCATATATCCTGTCGGATCACAATTGCTAACGAAATTTATCAATAAAAAGATAAATCTTTATCTGCACAAGAATCCTTGTTCCAGAAGAGAAATAACGAAATGGAAACTATGGAGAAGGTTTCTTATGAACTTTCTCTGTTATTAGCTTGCAAGAAAACCTTATTCTGACAGAGAGGGGATAGTAGAAAATAGTCTTTTAATATTTGCCCAAAATGTCGGAGATATAAACCACAAAAATATGGCTGATAAAATAGTTTTGTCTTGAAATACCGTCATGCATTGTACAGATGACATGGATCAGGATGTTACACACAAATTGTCACTGGACTACAACATTGCAAATAGTTTTCACTAACTTTGTATGAAAGCTGTGACACCACAGATAATGAACATTTAAGCAAAATTGTGCGTTACACGAAAGATAATTTTGATATTGTGGAAGTACTTCTTCACTTGCTCCAATTAGTTTTAACTGCAGGGGCGAACATTTTTAAAAAAAAAAAATGTAATTGAAGTTAACAAAGTAGAGAGGACAAAATTAGGCAGTGTTTGCACAGATAAAGGCGCCTTGCATGGTTGGCAGGATAAAAGGTTTTGTTAAATTGCTTGAAAATTATTAGGGAAGAAAAAGTTTTTAAATATCATTGCATTATCCAGTAAGAAGATCTTTGTGCCAAGGACTTAATCCTGTCTTCTGTACCCGACGCTGTACAGACGACTATTTCGTTGGCCTTTCCCGGAAGAAACAGTAAAGGATGGCGAGCTACACCTTCACTGCAGTGTGCGCTGCATTCCAAAGGAAATGTATTTGGAATTTGAGGGAGTGTGTTTTAAAATATCTGGAAGAAAACAATAAATTGAACAGTGAACATTTGCTCTCAAGAATGATGATTGGATATAGGATTTAGCTTTTCTCTCTGAAATTACAGGACCTTTAAATAATTTAAATTAAAGACTACAGGGAATCTAATTACAGGAATTTCTAATCTAGTTGATTATAGATCTTCTTTCGTGAACAAACTTTTGCTTTTTTACCTCAATTTTGGAGAATAACGTTTAACACATTTCACATTAATGTAGGAAATAGCTACCAAAATCAATAAGGCTTTAAACTTTGATAGATTTAAAAATTTAATATCCATTTGGCGGGATTCCTTCAATGCCAGGTTTGATGATTTTCAAGATGATAAAAAAGTTGATCTTTTAAAAATCTTTTTTCAATGTCTCTGAATTGTTACTTCCCCTGATTGTTATCCATTGTTACGCACATGAAATTCAAATCGAAATTATTGACCTACAGCATCATACTACAAGGAAAAGAAAATATAAGGAATTTATTTCAACTACAGGGACTCTTAAATTACAGGGTCCAGTCACATTAATGTGACCACCTGTCAAAAGCCAGAATAACCACCTTTGGCAGAGCGGCCCGCTGCGAGACGTGCAGGAAAAGAGTCAATTAGGTTTCTGAAGATGTTCACTGGGATGTTGAGCCATGCCGACCCCAGTGCCGTGGCCAGCTGCACTAGATTACGCGGTTGAGGATCCACGGCGTGAACAACCGATCGTGGTGGTCCCATAGATTCTCGATTGGGTTTAACTAAGGTGAGTTTGCTGGCCAGGGAAGTACGGTAAACTCAACCTGATGCTATTCGAACCACGCACATACACTGCGAGTTGTATGAAACCTCGCATTTACTGCTGGTAGATGCCCTCATTCTGAGGAAAAATAATTCGCATGTAGGGGTGGACATGGTCCGCAAGGACAGACGCGTACTTGTGCTGATCCATCGTACCTTCCACAATGATGAGTACACCCAGTAAATGCCTGTATAACATTCCCAAACCATAATGCTCCCTCCTCTAGCTTGGATCCTTCAGACAATTTTTGCAGGGTGTTTGCTTTCAGACGTTTCATGCCGTATACGCCAACGTCCATCTGTCCAATGGAGCATAAAACGTTATTCATCGGAAAAAGCCACTCTGTGGACGTCCAGTTTCGGTACTGGCGTGCAAATTTCAGCCTTCGTCGCCGATGAACATCAGTCAGCATAGGTGCATTAAACAAGCGTCTGCTGCGGAAGCCCATGTGCAGCAACGTTCTCTGAACCGTTGTTGAGGATACATTCTTGGTAGCCCCTTGGTTCATCTGGACGGTCAATTGCTCAACAGTTGCACGTCTATTCACCCGAAAGCATCTCCGTAGCCTTCGTTCGCCTCTGTCATCTATAGCCCGTGGTGTACCACTTGTACCATACCACTTGTACCATTTTGGATAGTGCCATTTTGCCATGCACGGTATACTTTTACCACGGCGGCACGCGAACAGTTCACAAAATTAGCCGTTTCCGAAATGCTTCGACCCTTGGAACGAAATCCAATAATCATGACCTTTTGGACGTCGGATAATCACTACGTTTCTGCATTACGCCAATGATTGAAATGCTTTCCGATGCCCTAGAACATCCTTTATATACACACACTGCAATGTGCTGCCACCTGTCTTTTGTGATTGGTTATTTCACGTTGACGTCGAAAGTAGGTGGTGGTCACATTAATGCGACTGGACTGTGTATATTGAATTTTGGAAATTTCTACCAATAAACTATTTTCCAAATTTACACAATTTGATTGTTACATATTATTGTAACTTTGGATCAATATATGTTTGTGAATAAAAGTTTTTCTATTTCGAGCATAATAAAATCCACATATCGTTCAAGATTAACTGATAAGCACCTAATTTTGTTAGAATCGTTAAGAACTAATCGTAATATAGATGACTTGGTAAAAAAAACAAGCTACTAATTCAAGAGCCATACAAATTAAGTACTGACAGCTAAATAATTAATTAGAATTAAATTTTTTAAGTTATTCTTAATTTTTATTTTATAACCCTTTCTGATTGAATCTTTAAAAATGTTTATTAACAATAAAACCTAAGTTTGTACTTTCGTTTTATTTATTATATTATTTGTTAAATCTCCATAACAAATAAAATTGTGGTATTCACATAAAAATCCCCATAATCAGTTTGTAACTAATATTTTTTAATATATTAAAAAATTTGATAGTGGCAAGCGTAATTTTTTTTCTTTAGATAGTGGCACTCTTGCAAAAAAGGGTTGGTGACACACTGCTTTAAAAACAGGAAAATCAATTAACCATCCTATTGATTGGGCGATGGCCGTTACTTATACTATATTAGTATCCCCAGCGTTACTATCCTTGAATATTTATGAGATGGTGTGTGCTATGACTGAGGAAACTTTAAACAACTCTTTGGAAGAGGGCGCGACTTTCACTCAAAGAGGAATTAATATTACTTTAGTTCAGGAAAAGAATGTGATGAACTATAGGACATCGACTTTAAAGGAGGGGAACGTACTAATAAATAATATGAACGGTGAGGACTCAGACAATTTTAGTACTGATCCGATGAGATTGAGAGTAACAGTATCAATGCGAATCATTGGGCAAAGTCCATTAGATACTAAAGGACAGTTAAAGAAATTTATTGGGGATTGTAGAATTATTTATCACAAGGATTAAGTATTGGAAGAGACTATACATCAGACAATAAAATATTAAATTTAGCCCACAAAACAGAATTTGGTGAACATATGAGAGTTAAGAAAACAAAAGAAAGTAACTAAATGTAGCTATACGAAGCTAAAATATAGCTTTTGGTAGCCGATTAGGGAAAAGAAATGTCTGAATTGTCCAATTATATAAAGATTGCCAATTTAGAAAAGAGAAAAAATTAGTAATAGAGCGCAGTTACACCTGTTATTAGGTCAATCATACCCTTTGATATTGTAAACATTGACATAATTGGTGAAATTCGACCACTTTCTGGGATGTGGACATAAATGTATTCTGTGTTTAGTGGATCAGAATAGAAGGTGGCCCTATTAAATCGTTATTTGCTAAAGTTACATGTGTGCTCTTCTTGAAATTTTCTCGTCTGGCATATCTAGTGTTGTGGCTAGAAATCAGGGGACAAATTTTAAATTAGCATTAATACAAAACTTTTTGAAGAGAATAGGATGAAGTCCGAAATTTTCTTGTCCAGGATGCTTTATCAGTAACGGATTAGTTGAAAGTTGAAATAGAGTTTTGAAAACATTTTGCATTATGTTATTCATGAAGTTCCAAGTAATCTGAATAGACAGTTGACCTATCTGTTGTTTGCCTATAGAAAGTTGTCAAATACAATAACGGGGGTGTCTCCAAATTACTTTATGGGAGAGATGCTAAGGTACCTCTGGCTATTCTAAGTGACTTTTGGCTCAACCATTGGTAGGAGAAGTAGATTTTCTGACTAATGTGGCACAGCATCAGCTGAGTATCTTTAAACAACGAAGATGTAGAAAGTCGCTGAGCAAGCAGCACTCACCAAAGCATATCAACAAAAACCGTATGGTGAGTAAGTCATCCTGCTGATTCCTGACTTAGTGAATAAGATTTATACCGAATGGACTGGCTCATGGAAGTTCTTCAACATCATCTGCCTCACTAAGCTAAAGTGCCAGACGGAAGTTTAAGTCATGTGCACGTGAATAAGTTCACGAGGTATTATCCCAAATGACTTGCTGCGGGAGACCTTTTTCAAGAAGATCAAGTTTTGGTGAAGTTATTTCAACGCCGGATACATCGAACTCTAAAGTTGAAAATCTTATCTGATGATCGTCGGAGAAAAACATTATTGAAGTTACTGGATAGATATCAACAATTATTCATGGAACGGCGAAAGTGGGCAAGGTACGAAAATATTGAATACGGATAAAACCCAGTTCTGAAAGAAAATATTATTATATCGTATTATCCATTTTTATATCGTATTTCAGATTATCTCAAATGTAAGACCGGTGAACAGATAAAAAAGCTCTTAGAAGTGGATCTTAAAAAAAAAAAAGTGATGCAGAAATTGCATATCCTGTGTGTGAGTAAGAAAGATGGTAGTTTACACTTTTGTATGAATTATAGGCTCTTAACTCAATAAGAATTTCAGATGACTTTCTTATCGAGGATTCCATTGAATTAATAGAGTAAAATTGGAGCTGCTAACCTCATTACTACATTGGATCTACTGAAACTTTATTGGAGACTCATGGCAGGGGACAGCAAAGATATTTCGTCATTCCTGACCCACAAACATCAGAATCGATTCAAAATAATGAGTTTAGAGCTAAAACAATATTTCCTCTATATGCGTGTTAGAATTGAACACCGTCTGATTACCGAGAGCATACATAGACGACAATGCTATCTTTTTCAGAAGTTTAAAAGAGCCTTAAGTAGACTTGAAAATAAACCTGTCCAATCATATTGAATTGGATTTTACCGTTAACCTGAAGAAATGTGCATTCGCTGGGATCTACATAAATTTCTTGGGACACCTAATAGATTTCGCACGTCAGCAACCAGTTCCTGAAAAAAGTGCAGGCAATTAGACGTCCGACTGATCCAATCACAAAGAAAGTACTTCATAACTTGGATTGTGCAACTGTTATCATGTGCATAACTGGTTTATCCCCTGACGGAAATTTTAAAAAGAAAATTCTCGAGAATATCCCGTGGAATAAGAAGCATGAAATTGCTTTTCATAAACTGAAGGGGACCCTGGTGAATGCCAATTCGCTCTATCCATCAGTTCGAAACATATCATACATTATTCATTCTGACGCTTCTCAGGTATCTTCTCTATCGATATCTACCCTACCAGGGAAAGATCTACCCAATCTCATATGGTAGTCAGAAATTGCCTAATTTTGGCCCACTATCAAATGTGAGGCATATGCTTTTGGTATAAGAAATTTGAGGCTTAGAGGTATTTGGGTTCTGAAATTGAATTTTTACTGATCATTACCTCTTGCCTTACCTCAATAGAAATGATCCGCAATCGTCATGGTTGCAAAGATAGGGGTTTTGTACTTCAGAAAAATAATTATAACATATGTAATAATAATAACTTAACTTCATAATTAAACATTTTCTTGATGCAGGAATGTCCTATGCAGATGCTTTGTCACGTTTGGCGTAATCTGTAAGGATGGTTAAAAAGATAAATCATCTGATAATACTGCATTTAAATGTGTATCTGGTATAATTATTTGAAATTTTTTAATGTGTCCTTATGTTTATTTGTTTGTTATTAATTTTGTATGTGATTTTAATATGTAAGTTCATTTAATTCATTACTTAAAATGATTATGTTTTTATATAATGTGATTTTTAGTATTAATTCTATTTTATTTTTTCTGTGTAGCAATAATTAAAGTGAGTAATAATTTATTTTCATTTTTTAAATCAAATTTATTAATATTTGATTTTAAATTATTTTATTTTAATTTTTTTGTATCTTGTGTGTGTTAAAAAAAGTGGTATACAATTTACTGAATTTATCAGATTGAACATCTGTATCAATCTTGAGTTTGAGTATTTTGATATTACAAAATATGTCTTTTGTTTAAGGTTTGTCATATATTATTAAAACTTAAAAAATTGTAGTAAAGTTATTAATAAAATTTAAAAAATGATTCTGCCAATTAAAAAGTCAAGTAGTTGTCAATTTAATTTTTCAAGATATAATCGTAGGAATAGTTATGTCTACAAAAATTAATTTAAATTTAAGATAGATAAAAGTCATAAAATATGTCGATATAACAAATTAAATTTCGTAAATAATTTCAGTTTCTTTCAGAATTTTGTATTTAAAAGCTTAAACATTCATCTAAAATTTAAAGTCTATAGTTACAAAAAAGGACGACATTTATGTTATTTTTCGGTGGAAAAAAAATGTTCTTTATAGTTTAAAAAGCACGAGGACTTTAATAAATGAACAAGCCATATTTATTTGAAGCATTCCATTTTTATATTTTAAAAGGGAAAAAAATCAACTTGAGAATGTAAATTTATTTAAATAAAGAATGAGAATTTCTAAAAAAAAACATTTGAGTTAAATGAATTAAAAAAAACCTTGTGTCATCGTGTTTCAAAAAAAAAATTGAGATAAATTATCTAATTTTTTGATTGTTTAACATTTAACCTGAGGAAATGTTGCAGAAGAAACCGTATAAATTGTAACCATACAGTATAGTGCAATTAAATGGTTTCTTTTAACCGTTTTTAAAGAAAATGAAAAAGAAAAGACAAAAAAGTTAATTTTTTGTTTAAGTAAAACAGCTTTTTTTTATTTCATTTGATAAACCGAATTGTTCCAACTGATTTTGCCTTAAGAACAGTTTAAGGATTAGAATTCTGCATTTATAAAAAAAAAACAAAAAAGTTGCAGTTTTATACTTTTTAAAAAGTATAATTAATGTACAGATAAAATATAAAATGTATGTTCAAAAATAAAATTTTTGAGTAGATGAAGAGAGTTTCAATGAAATGCGAGGTAAGAAAAAAAGGAAATGACATGTTTTACCTTTCCAAATTTTTCATTCCCTTATATGTTAACTACCTGGAAGGGTATTTGTTGTAAGAAAATACTTCTTTGACATAAATTATTTCATTAATACAAATCATTAAGTTTTTTTCTATTGCATTTTTTACTAAGTATAAAAATATCATTAATTATTTAAAAATTAGGTATTTAAAAGGAAATTTCAAAATTTTCTTTTGTCAATAATTTTTTAGAATTTAAAGAAAATACATACATTGAATGATTTATTATCCGTGCATTTTAAGAACAATATAACTGAAATATATTAAAAAAAGAGAGTTCTCTTTGAAATTTAATTACTTTTTAAAAAATTATTTTTTACAAAAATATAATAATCCTGTTTAATAAAAAATAAAAATCACTTTTAAAGTTTTCTGTATTTCTCTGTCGATACATATAAATTAATTTTTACAAATAATATAAATATTAAAAAAGAAGAAACATACAAATATAATAAATAAAATAACAAAATGAAAAAAAAAAACACAAGATTATTTCTCTTTTCATCGTTTTTTTTATTGTTTTATTATTAAAATACTTCTTTGACATAAAATTATTTTATTAATAAAAACCATTAACTTTTTTTACCGGAGTTTTTAATTAAACATATAAAATATCATTAATTATTTAAAAATGAAGTATTTAAAAGAAAATTTCAAAATTTTTGTTTGCTAACAGTTTCTTTAGTATTTCAAGAAAATACATACAGTCAATGATCATACAATCCATTTTTATATTATTTTTTATCCATATATTTTTATTCGTACAATAAAACTGAAACATTTTAAAAGAGAAATTATGTAAGCCTTTGAAATTTCACGACTTAGTTAAAAATGTAATTTTTTTTTTTTACAATTTTATTATTATATACACGATATGATTATGATTTTTATAATTTATAATTTGATTGAATTATAATTATAATTTATAATTTGATTTATTGATCTTTATAATTTATATTATTAATGATTTTTATTATTTAAAATTTATTTATGAAATTTAAAATACGTTATTTATGCAATTATTATTGTATACAATGGCGTTCGATGGCGTGAATAAAAATCATGTTTAAAATTTGCTGTATTTCTCTGTAGACAAATATATACTAATTTTTTACAAGAAATCAATATAAATATTACAAAAAAAAGAAACACATGAATATAATAAATAAAATTACAAAATGAAAAAGCACGAGGCTACTTCTTTTTGCCTCATTTTTCCATTCAACGAAGAAACATTGAATTTGTTCCAAGTAGCTAAAAAAAAAATTCGAAGCCTTTGATTAATGGTAGTTAGGTTACCATTTCACCTCCCAGCTCGTCTTACAAACCTATTTTTATTTTATTTAATAAAAACCAGATTCTGTAAGCTGCATAAATATATGTCTGAAAAGCAGAATATGAATTATTAATACTGCTTTAAAGATTGATGCATCGATTCTCATATATATAACATATGATATATGATAAAGCGTTAGAATTATTATTGATAATATCTATAGAAATACGTCAGGACTATAGAAGCATGATAGCTTTTTTTTATCCTGCCATAAATGCCCTTTAAATAATATTTATATAAATATTCTTTTTTCTCAAATCTGTACTCAAACGTATTAAAAATATCATTTAGCTGCATATTTTAAAAATAATTTGTTTATTTGTATTTTATTTTGTTAATGAAAAGTGTCTTCAAACAAATTGCATGATTGTCTCGCATTTAAAATTGAGATCTTAAAATCATAATAGATCCCAACAGTCATATTAGACCGGGACCTATGGTTTAAAGAGGATTCCGAACCACCACAAACATCCATGTCACCCAGCTCCAGAGCTCTAGTCACTCGGCCATCAGGCCTTCTATTAATCTTTCAGAATATCTAAAATTAATGAAAACATTATTTTCTAGAAATTAGTTAAGGAATATATTGGATAAAATAAAAAAGAATGTTTTAAAAAAATTAATAAAAAATAGGTGTGAAAACATTTATAGTTTTTAATTTTTACTGTAAAATGCTGTAAAAATTTAATATTTAATTCGTAATGTTGTATCTTTCATTTTTACAATTGTACATGATTTACAATTGTAAACCATGTATAATTAAACAATTTTACTGTCCTTCCTAAGCCTAAATGACAAAGTTGTAAAAGATTGATTAAAAACGAACTGGAATGCTCTTCGTTAAACTATATAATCTAGGTAAATACTCTATAATTAACTTTGTCAGAATTCTAATTACGAAACTATTATCAAAAATTAAATTCAAGAATATATTTTTTTTCCCCTTAATTAATCATTTTGATTTTATTAACCCTGAATAGATGTACCGAATCAAAAAAGTCTATAGTAGTGTTTCAGAATAAATAAATTTAACTTTACTTTTAAAATACATAATCCTGCAATCTTTTTGTTATCATATCAACAGAATTTTTAAAATGCATAATCCCACAATCTTTTCATTCAGTACTTTTAAAATACATAATAACACAATCTTTTTGTTCATATCATACTAACAGTACTTTTAAAATACATAATCCCCCATTCTTTTTGTTCATATCATATTAACAGTGGTTTAAAATACATAATTCCACACTCTTTTTGTTCATATCATATTAACAGTTCTTTTTGTTCATATCTTATTAACAGTGGTTTAAAATACATAATCCCACACTCTTTTTGTTCATATCATATTAACAGTGGTTTAAAATACATAATCCCACACTCTTTTTGTTCATATCTTATTAACAGTGGTTTAAAATACATAATTCCACACTCTTTTTGTTCATATCTTATTAACAGTGGTTTAAAATACATAATACCACACTCTTTTTTTGTTCATATCATATTAACAGTGGTTTAAAATACATAATCCCCCATTCTTTTTGTTCATATCTTATTAACAGTGGTTTAAAATACATAATACCACACTCTTTTTGTTCATATCTTATTAACAGTGGTTTAAAATACATAATCCTAATCCTTTTGTTCATATCTTATTAACTGGTTTAAAATACATAATCCCCCATTCTTTTTGTTCATATCTTATTAACAGTGGTTTAAAATACATAAATACTCATTTTGTTCACATATCTTATTAACAGTGGTTTAAAATACATAATTCCACAATCTTTTTGTTTATATCACATTAAGTTCTATCATATTGTTATTATATTGTTATTAATATAGTTATCATATTGTTATTAATATAGTTATTACATTGTTATTAATATAGTTATTATATTGTTATTAATTATATTGTTATTATATTGTTATTAATATAGTTATTATTGTTATTATTGTAATATTGTTATTATCATATCAGTACTTTTAAAATGCGTAATCCCAAAATATTTTTGTTCATATCATATCAACAGTACTTTTAAAATACATAATCCCAGAATCTTTTTGTTTATATCATATTAACAAATAGCTATGTTGAAATTTTTATTATTCTTGTATCCTATTTATTATAAAAGTACAACATCATTCGATTTGCACATTGCATTTATTTTGATCATTGAATGTTTACATATTTGTATAGTAAAGTTGCAATGAAATTCCTTATCTATTTATGCCCACATTGTCGATTCTAAAACTAAATTTGAACTTTTGGAACCTACAAAGGTAATTTATTGGATAGATTACGTACAATGTAACCGCTCATAAAATAAGCAGTAAAAGTCTCCACAGAAACATAAAATAAGTAATAAAATTTTAAATCCAAACAAAATCCATTACCGTTTTTTAAAAGATTCTTATAGTTTACCTCCAACAACTTTTAACTTCATACAGTTTATATTTTCCTCTTCCTGCATTTCGATAATATACGGGCCCTGAATTTTCCGCTAAAAGGTGATATTTCTGTGAAATATGTAATTTATTATTCTAAAGATAATGCCTTTTAGGTGGGTTATAGTTATGTCCTTTGCATTTTAATTGATTTATAAAGGTCACTGTTGTAACAAAGTAATTAATAAAATTCAAATTAAAAAGCATTTTTAGATTCCTTTTAATGATATGGGATTTTTATATGTGGCTCAATTCAAACAAAAGGGATGGATTATTTACAGGCATAAACAGAAAAATAATATTTTAAAATATTTTAGAAGAATATTTAATTTAAAATCAATTTTTCTTTAATTTTAATTAAATTTATAATTAATATAATTATAATTTTAATAAAAATTAATTTATAATTTAAATTTATAAATTATTTTCTAATTAATAAATTAATAAATTATTTTCTGATTAATAAGTTTATAATTTTAATAAATAATTCTAATTAAATGTATAAATTTATTTAGTTTTTATTAATTAATTATTTATATTAATTTATATTAACATTAAATTTATAAATTTATTTAATGTTTATATATAATTTTATTTAATGTTAATATATAATTTTAATAAAATTTATAAATTTATTTAAGTTTAATATATAATTTTAATTAGATTGATAATTTTATTTATTTTTAATACATTTTTATTTAATTATTAATTAATTTATTGATGAATATTTAATTTATTTTCAAAAAGGCGTGTTTGTTTTTCAAGATTTTCTTCTGAAATATTTTTTTTTTTTGTTTGAAATTCTATTTTTTAATAAACAATACAAAATTCTTCACATAGGAAAGTTATTTATTCGAATAAACTTTTTAGTTTAAAAAATTGGAATATTCAACGAACTTCGCAAGATTGACTAACTATTATTTCATAAAGAGTGAATAATTATAGTTAATTATACTTTTGTTTAAAATGTTTTTAAAAATGAAATCTCCTTTTAGTTGGCCTATTTACTTATAAAACTTTGACTTAAAACAACAGAGAGAGAGATTTTTAGAGCTGTAGGGTGTAGTTATGGGCAGTCCCCCGTTGGGCGCCAGATTGTAGAGTGAAGGTTGTACAGCTGGATTGTAACTGGGTCTGGCTGGGTTTAGACTTGAGATATAGGTTTGAGAACACCCAGATTTATTTATACAAGCACTAACAGCATTTAAATGATGCGCTAAATAATGATCCGTGGAAGGATTCCACTTCTAATCCGAAAACCCGATACTTAGGTTTGCGCGGAATGCACTACCTCTCCAGGTAAGAGTCTGCAGGCCAATTTATACGCAAGTTGCTTTTAAATATATCCTCTTAGGATGAGAGATTACAAACTAAATGTTTCTCAACAGAAATGTATGATTGCGCTGTACTAATCATTTTTCAGTAGCAGTGCCTGTTATGCTGTATTTCCTCTCGAATGAGAGTTTCGAGGCCTACTGACCATTTATTCTGAACGCCACAAAGTTCTTGATAAATGGTCCACTCTACTCTTGGCAGTGAGTGATAGAAAACATAGTTGCGTAGGAGGAAGCATGAGTACAGAGCGAATTTCAATTTCTTAATATATATTTTAAATTATTTTTTGTATTGATCAGATTGCTATGTTTAGAATGAAATGTTTCTAAAAATAAATACATTTGTTATTATATAGCCAATTTCTGTTTGTATCTACTTCTAAACACTTTTCTAGTGATTTTAATAGAATAGCTACTACTGTCACAAGATTAACGATGAAGCACCACAAAAATTATGAAAATTTCTGCTGATGGTTTTAAAAATACCAAAAATGGGGCAACTGCCGTGACGTCGAGCTTACTCCTCATCATGTCTTTGAATGCCCAGATGTTGCAGCCACTATGCATTGTCTGAAACATCCCTCGGAAGGGTATTTATACTCCGAGTCTGCAATCAAGATATTATACAGGAGCCAATATTATACAAGAGCACCACGATATTTGATTTTCTTGTACTCTTCAGGGGATACAATATCAACAACAAGCAAATCACGCTTAAAAACAATATTTAATGAACTTTGATATGAAACGAGTCAAGATTGGTTTGGTTTGGTTTGTCGTTCTAAGTTATTTTGTGCACACTTTGGGCTAATTAGACCGGGGCGGTACAGTGTAACTTAACGAGTTAAGAATTCAAATGGTTAAATTTAATGTTCGAAGTTTCTAAAAGAACAGGATGAATTACAGAGAGTTTCGGAAAAAAGAAGTATTGATTGAAATAACCCTTTATGGTTAACATTTTTATATTGGAAATGAAATAATTTGTAATGCTTTTAATTTAATTTTTTTTGTTTGCGAATGTATCAGAAGAAATATGGCAACTCAATTTTTTATAGTTTACTTTTAAATATTTCAACAGTTGTGTGCATGGGAGTAAGTGAAAACAACTATGCTATCCATATAAAAACTACTCAAACTAAATGCTTCTTTACATTTATGTATAGCAATGATTTACTGCTGTCCCTTATTTGTAGAGGGATTAAACTATTTTTAATAAACAATTTTATTTTATTATTCTGATGGTAATTATCAGCCCACATCAGAAAATAAAAATGCTAAATCAAACAACGCATTTCATGCTTTCTTTTATTCTACCAACTCTTTAAAAAGTTTCTTTTGTCAAGAATTAGTTCTGCATACAAAGTTCTTTCGAAAACTTTATTGACTTCAAAGGTTAAAATTCTTGCTTTGACAATCTTTAGTACTTTTTTACTTAGAGTTTTAAAGTAATCTTCACGTGGCTTTTATATAGTGAGAATTAAAAATAAGTCTTAAAGATAATAGTTTAAACAATTTATCTTAAAACACATTTATAAAGAATATTCTATTTAAATAGTGAATTTAATTATTTTTCCCGTATGCTTAACTTTCTAAAAAAAGTATTTAAGATAAATAAGCATATTTTTAAGTTGTTTTGAATTTAATCGATTATTAGTATACTATTAAAAGTATTTATAAATGCAGTGGCTGAAATAAATATTCTACTATTTTAAAATTACCATTTTTTCATTCAATTTTAAACTATACATCAACAAAAACAAATTAAAAGATGTATAAATAAAAATCTGTATTATACCCAAATATATATATATATATATAAATATATATATATATATATATATATATATATATATATATATATATATATTTATATATATATATATATTTACAGATGATTTAGATGTACTGAAATAGAAGATATCTGAAATAAGATTTCTCCAAAACTTGATGCATACTGTAAATTTCTATGTATAAACCGAGAAGTTTTAGTTTTTCTAAAGCTAAATTAAGGTGTCAGCTTGTATTGGGATCTGCTCATCTGGCAAAGGTATTTTTCCATTAGCTGGTTGCAGCAATAAATCGCCAAATGTCGCTAAATATACCAAGATTTTATTTGTTTATGTTTCCTATGTTTCGGAATTTTTAAAAAATGGAATCAGTTATTCATCTTATAAAAAAAAAAAAAAAATGTTTTATTTTCGAAATTGTTTACATTGCTGGTTTGTTGCTTTGCCACCAAAACGAAAAATCTGATGTTGACAAAATTTGGGCCCGCTTAAAGGAAAAGTAAGGAAATAATAATAGAGCCTGAAATACCACCTAAAATAATAATAGAATAGCGTAAATAATTAACACATCAAATAGGACGGTTGACGAGACTAACACAGACTCCACAGATCCTATACAAGGCACCAACTAAAATTTAGTGCTATCTTTGGATAGTGTTGTCAGAGTTATAACTACCGTCTTTGGTGTCTGGCCTTTTACTTTATAACGATTTTATTGGAAAATATTCCACCCGTTTTATTTGGTTGGTAGCCTTTTCGTCCTTTTGGCGACATGTCTGAACGTTACAGGAATTTTTTTTTTCATTTTGGTTTAAATATGGGTTTTAAATATATATTATATTTTTTGAAGAAAAAAACACGCCCGGCTTATATTTGGAATTATACGATAATTGTTTTAAAAATATGTGGTGCCATTATATAAATGTTTTGCAAAAACATATTACAAAATGGGAATAACAGGTTATATATAAGATAATATTTAAATTTAATAAAAGTTATTTATTTATACCATAAGATATAAATAAATAAATTTTAAGATACTTATTACTTAAGAACTTTTTGAGATTATATTTTAAATAATTGAAATAGAAAAAAATAAGACATTGAATCAATTTTAAGTAAAATCTAATTGCAAATCCAATTACCAATAAACTTATGTCTAGTTAAAAACCCAACAAAGAGCCTTTGTATGCTTTCTTTATGTACACATGTACATTAGGTGTTATGTAGTCTTAATTTTATATAGTAGCTTTAACTTTATATAGTAGTATTAACTTTATTATGTCGTTTCAACTTTTGTATGTCTTAATTTTAACAAATAACTTTATTTTTTATTTATGCGGATTCAAATGCAAAAAAAAAGAAATAAAAACAAATGTTTGTTATTGATCACACAAATATTTAATCTCACTGAATTTAATGCATAATATGCAAAGAATCTTTTATTTCATAAAAGTTAGTGTTTTCAATGAGCTGTAAAAACATGAATAAACAATAAAAGAATAAAAAAATTCAAATTATTAAATAATTTTATATTACAAAAATATATATACAGATGACTTGTCTGCCTTTAGAAGTCTATATACAAACCCTTAATAGTATAAAAGAAATATCACAAACTTTAATTGATTCCAGAAATTAGTATGTAATAAAAAAGTCATTGATGTCGTTTTGGTAAAACTATATTTGACTTTCTACAAAAACTTCTTGTCATAAATCTTCCGAAATATAAACAACTTTGAAATATTTTCTAAATAAATATAGCCAAGAAACTGCATAATCAATTTTCAACACCGAAATCCTAATTCCAGATTTGTTTGAAACAAAAGCATTGTTGATTAAATGCTAATAAGAAACTTTAAAATTACCGACTGTAATTCAAAAGAAGCTTCCACCACTTTAAAATTCTTCTTAGGATGGAAAAATTTAGAACGACGATCTAATAAATTCTAATTCCGAATTCAGTAGTAATCGATCGAACAGCCAGAATCTTTTATTGTCCTAAAAGAATCTCCAAACCCCCGAGGAGAGAATGATTCCAAGAATATTTCCATTCTTTCCTCTGAACAAACAAAGGAAAGTGGGAAAAGTTCTTACCATTCCTCATTATGAGACTTCTAATGATGGTTCCATTATCTGTGGAAGAGTGAAGGCGACGTATTTAAGTTCTCTTTCAGTTTGTACAAGAGATTGTTTGACAGTCTCGGTTCTTGTCTCTCTTTTAAGTGCCCTGTTTTTTGGAGAAGTGGGTCATGCGAGAGTGGAAGTCTTGTTCGGGAAGTCAGGAATTGAGCTAGAGAGGTTTTTGAGCGAAAGACGGATGTCAAAATGAGAAAAGGATGTTGTTTGCCTTTGGTATAGCGTTTCTGATGAGGATATTTTCTTAAAGTTTTAAGGTTTGTATTAAGAAAATTGCTGCATCATCAGATGAAAATATCGGAATTTATAATTTTTAAAATCATAATTAATTAAAATATTTAAGTATGAATAATGTATATTTAGGGGTCTGATGGCCGAGTGATTAGCGCTCTGGTGTTTTATTGCACATGGCTAGAGTCGATATTATGAGTATTTGTAGTGGCTCGGAAATAGTAAACAGTAGGGCATGCTCTACTATGACTACTACACCATACCACTTAGCATCACTGTGCCTAGAGCTGAGTTGCCCCTGTACAGTTTGGGAATGATGTGGGTGAGAAGTCTGTCTGGGCTCTGTGACTCTCTACAGTCATATTAGACAGTGAATTCCGATCCACTACAAACATTCATGGCACCGTCGGGACTCAAACCCGTAACCTGTGATGCTGAGCGCCAGAGAGCTAGACACTCGGGGTATACTATGACTCAAGAGCCTTTTCCTATTCTACTCCAGTGGTTTTTCCCACCGATTCCAAGTGGAGTCTTTGTATCGATTACAGAAAGCTGAATATTGTCACATTTGCAGATTCTTACCCATTGCCACGAATATATAATCTGTTAAATGAAGACAATTAATCTTATTTCTTTCATGTCGACAATTAATCTAGGAGCAGGCTATCAGCAAAAGCGAGTTACCCAGATTATTAAGATAAAGTAGCCTATGGAACTTACAAATGTTTGTGTATGCCATTTAATCTGAGAAATGTACTTGCCAGCAATGTATTTCAAATATTAATAGACAATTTTCGCAATGGTATCGATGATATTCTAACCCTAACCTACCTCGGCGACCTTATAATATTGTCAGAGGCATTCGAGAAACATCTCCAAACATCCATCCATCTTTTAGATCTTCAAACTGTCTTCGAATTGTTATTGCTCTTCGAGCCTCAATCAAACAGAGAGAAATGCCACTTCGCCTCTCCTCGTGTCAAGTATGAAGGAGTTTGGATCACTTAACAAAGAATCGAAGTTGATCCAGATAAATTATCGGCTATACAGAAAACTCCACCTCCAAAAAACGTCAAGAGGTACAGTCCTTCCTTCAAACTAGTTCACGGTTTCGCAGATACATACCGAACTTTGCAAAAAAATCAAGAACATTGAGTAATTTCACCAAGTAGCAAGCTCATTAGGAGTAGGGATGTGACAAAAAGAAAGTTATTTGAAACTCTTAAAAATTTTATAACATCTCCAGTATTAAAATAAGTTGATGACATTAAGCCACATATTTTACGAACTGATGAAAGTAATTACTCTCTATGTTTTGTTTTACTGCAAGGAGAAAGATCAGAGGAACACCATGGATGCAAGCCGATTGCTCACACTAGCAGAAGGCAACTATTCATCGAGGGAGATGGAAGCCCTAAAAGTTGTCTCGGCCCTGAAAAAGTTTGTGCTACGCCGAGGCAAATAAAGCAACTGTTGCATCCGATTACCAATATTTGAAAGGGCTTTTAATGCCAAGTCTCCAACTGGGCGACTTTCAAAATAAGCACTTGAATTACAAATTTTCAACCTGAAAGTACAAAATATTCCCGGTAAAATTAAAATCATTGCGGACATGCTTTCCCATTCTGCATACAATGAAGAAGTTTCCTCCTTTGAAGATTTTGAAATGGTTATGGCACCCATGCCTGTTAGAATTTCAAAGATTATTCAAGAATTCCAGCTTAATGAGGAAAATTTGAGAAAAATTCTTGAAAGTTTTGAATCTACTCAAGAAACTGAAGATTTGCCAATTCTACAAAACGAGGTTTTGTCATGAATCAAGAACTACCAAGCCGTTATGTACAGACGTTGATTCGAAAAAGTCCAATTGGGAGATATAAGAGGGAGTCTATCATTTAAATTATATATGATATGATTGTAAATTATATATGAATTATTATATATGATTATAATGATCCTTTGACAGAGTATTGTCTGTCATTGCTGATATGCTCTCTCGCACTGTATATGAAGAGGTTTTCCCTTGTGAAGTTTTTTAACATAATTGTAGTTGACATGCCAACATTAATTCAGTAATTCCTCTGTTTTGTGTATTTTGTTTAGTTAATATTTTGTATTTTAATATACTGTGATCCATTTTTTTTGAAAAGAACTAAGAAAACTTCGAAAACTCAAAATAAATAATCTACTCTGTATTTTAGATAATTTTTCTGTAATTGATAGTAAACAGTGCAAATGATCAAAACACATTAATAGTTAAAGATGAATTAAAAATATTATTATATTAAATATGAGTATTTAAATTAAAATTATTCAACATATGTTCTACCAGCTATTTTTTAATCACACAATTAGAGATAATTTAATTCAACAATTTAAATTTTGCTAATTTTTATCATTACATTTCATTATTTATTTTTCTCTACACATTTTTATATTTTTTTTCAACTAAATATCAATTTTTGATGAGGTTTAAAAGGGATGTTTGAAAAACATTTGCATTATTTAATTTAAATTGCATCAATATATGATCTATAAACACTTCTCACATAATTTAAGATACGAACTTTAAATTCTTATGAAGAATTAAAATTACTAAAAATATATACGAAGTTGATATTCGAGACAAATTTCTATTTCTATTTATAGCAGTTAAATTCTCAAACATTTATATTAAGAAATGTTTAAAGTTAGTTTATTCAAATAATAGCATAAAAGATTATTCAAAATGAAAAAGAAATATCTCATGGTAAGTTATTACATCAACGCTACGTGCTATTAAAGTATTATGGCCGACCGCATATGATAAATTAAATCTATGGATATTTCTATTTGAAACGAAGAATTAAAAATTTACTGTCCAAAGTTTAGAATAACTTCAGAAATACCATTCTTTAAAACTTTAAAGAGCTTTAGCTTTAGAATACAAAGGATGCATTTCGTTTTCCATCTCCTCAGGGTTGTGATATTTAATCAAAACCCCCATGTTGATCTTCTGTGTCATATTTCATAAAGATTTAAATGTCTCAAGCAGGCTGTTGGCTGAATAAAGCAGAACTAGTTTTAAGACCTCTCTTTTTAACGCGCTGAAAAATGATGCGGTAAAGATAATGAATGACCTTTGGAAAGAGTAGTAAACACTTTATCTTTTTCGCTTGTAGAATGAATTTGTTTTGTGTAATGAATACTTTGTTTTTTTTTCTGAGAGAGATTAGGTATGCTTACATTAAGTTTACGCTAAGGAAATTCAAAAATATTTATAATGCACGATTTATCTTGTACCGGATTTAGATGGTTTAGAGGGGAGTAACAAAAAGTGTGGGTAGAAGAAACTCGCCCACACGTTTCTGCCTTTGAAGTGATGAAAAGGTGGTTTTGGTCAAATTATTATGTTATTATATATATATATATATATATATATATATATATATATATATATACATTAATTTAGTATTATATTAATATTAAATAAATAAAATAAAGAGACGAATTTAAAGGGAAGCTACATGTAATACAAAAGGGCTAACAATAAGAAGTTCTAATTAGTAATGGAAAAAGAAAATTTCTATTGCAACTATACTTCCTCCTATACACTGGCAAGAGCGCCCCTATATGGCGTTCAGGAGAAAATGTTAATAGGAGACTCTCACTCGAGACTCACCCGAGACTCTGACTCAGAGGAAGTACCTAGCGAAACCCACGCTTTCGCTGAGAAACGTTTAGTTCATAGTCTTTTTATCTCGAGAGGAAATATATTTAGCACATCGAGGCGCAGTAGTTGTCCTACAGACTCTCAACCGGAGAGGAAGTATAATTCGCTCACACTGTGCATAGCCGAGTATCAGGTTTTCGGCTAAGAAATGGAGTCCTTCCACGAATCTCAATTTATCTGTCTTTAAATGTGTTAAATATAGTATGTCTCTAATTGTATGTGTGTAGTGTTTGCGCGGGCGTAAATACTACCTGTGAGTTCGCCAATCTGTGACTCAAGTATCCCAACCCAATCATTCCCAATTACAATCTCGTTGCCCAACCTGCACACTGCAGTATGTAACACAAGAATTGCTAATAAAAATGAAAAAGTAAATGATGGGGAGAACGTGAGGCTGACTGTGATTGCACTTCAGAAAGAAAGGTTTGGATTTGGCAGAAGTAGAGATGTTGATAAAGGATCAAGACTTTTTTTCTATTATATGACAAGGAAATATCAAAAAAAGCAGGGAAGGATTTTAAAATTGCATTACGAGAAAAGGAATAGAATTTTAGAATTAAGTGGGGTGTTCAAAATAAAATGTCAAATGCTTGGGATATTAAGGGACAAGCCTAATATCCTCATTTTTGGAGTACCAAAGAGAATTGTTAATCATTCAAAGGTTTTGTTTTAAGTGTTTGAATGATTTTCAAATAAGAATTAGCTGGGCCCTGTACGATCAGGCGATCGTGGGACGCATGTAATACATGTAGATAAATTTTTTTTATTACACACTGACAAGTTGGACTGTCTACAGATTAAAGGATAATTAAATAAAAAAAAATTTCTAATATCCTCATTTCTAAAATAACAAGCAGAATTGTCAATCATTCAAAAGATTTTGTTGATTTTTGTCTTTGAATGACTTTTAAATAAGATTTATTTGCAGAGACCCAAACTAGACCTGTATTGGATCATACATTAAAGTGTATTACATTAACATTTATACATTAATGATAAAATTTTATCATACTCTGACAGGTTGGATTGTCTGCAGATTAAAGGATAAAAAGTGGGAATAGAAGTGTTAAAGTTATTGACATGAGTGAATTTTTATATATGTGAGTATATACTATTTGAAAAGTGAATACTAACTAAAGTACATTGAATGGCATTAAGTGGAAGAATAAAGATAAATTCATGCTTGATTGAGTTGTGAACATGAATAATAATATCACCATAAGGCCGAGAATTTTATGGGCAGTCATTTCGATGAATAGTACAATTTATCAATATTAAAATTTGAAGTTGGTTTAAGAAGAGTTTCTTGCTAAATGAAGCTGATTATTGTCAAAAAAGTTAGAAAATTCAATATTTTTAGTCATATTACATAAGTTACTAGAATGCTATATGAAGGCCAGTAATTAGCGTAATCATTATTTCAGTGGAAGAGGAATTTTGAGCCAGATAGTTAATAAAAGTCTGAAATTTATCCATGGATTTCTATTTTATTAAGTATTTTCAAGGAAAATGATATCTGCAGTAGAATTAGAGAAAGCGGAGACAAACTTCTTCATTATAAATATAAGTTCAGTTGTGGCATCACTGGTGGATGGTTGTAACTCATTCTTTATGGTTAGCACATGCGAAGAGAGTACATAGGATCAAGGTAGGGCTTCAGCAAAGCTGTCATTAGATGTTACTTTCTGGGTAGTAGGAAGTTGATTGACAGTTCTTCTGTTATCCATGGGTTTAGATCTATTAGTTTGTTATTATACATTAAATGGGTAATAACTCATGAGTGTATATACGTAAATGTGAATAGGGAGTTACTTTTTTTAATTAATATCTAAAGTGTAAATTTTAGTAGTTTATTTTAATTCTGTTCAGATATTTTGTGTATTAATAAGTAAATATGTATTAGAAATTAAAATCGCAAGTTAAATAGTAATTATAAACTCATGTTTGTGAAAATTGCAACACCATGAAGGACTTACGCGAGTGAGCAGAAATTTCCAGTAAATGCAAATTAGCGCATGATATGCAAATGATTAGAATTTCAAATTCGTAGCGCATGTGTATGCTGAGCAGCTCCCTCTGAACGGCGGATGGATTCGAAAATAGACGGCTGTAGCGAGGTGTGTTTGGTTATCGGTGGTTATCTGCTAATGGTAAACGTTAGCTCAATCGTTATTTATGCCTCTTCGACGAAAGAGAGCGAGATTTGAACAACTTACAGAGTTTGAACGGGGAGAATCATCGGCCTTCATGAAGCTGGATTGTTTTATCGTGCAGTAGCCGCTCGTATGCAGCGTAACAGCAGCACAGTGATGCGTCTTTGGAAGCAGTGGACGGACGAGTGTCGGACAACTCAGAAATCCGGGAGTGGACCCCTGAACAGCAACCGTTACATCAGTGAAGTTCTACAGCCTCAAGCTGTTCACTTCCTTCAAAGCTTGCCAGGCGCTGTATTTCAACAGGACAATGCCCGCCCTCATATCGCTAGGACTGTTCAATCCTTCTTTGCAACGTGGCAGGTACAGCTTCTTCCTTGGCCTGCGTATTCCCCGGATATGTCGCCGATTGAACATGTATGGGATTCCGTTGGTCGGTGTCTCGCCCTGTTGCTTCTGCAGACGAACTTTGGGTGCGCATACAAACAATATGGAATGTTCTTCCTCAGGCAGACATTCAAAATTTGTTTGACTCCATGCCACGTCGTGTAGCAGCACTTATTGCGGCGCGTGGTGGCTACACAAAATACTGATTCCGATCTCTTGTTATTGTAAATGATTAAATGTTCAATCATTTATTTGTACCACTACCACTCAACTGTTGTCAAACAGTTTTTCATAAAATTTACATTCAATATTCTCGTAGAAAAAAAAAACTATTCTTCGTTTAGAATAAAAAGAATAAAATTCTTTTTACCATTGTTTATTGGGATATTTGACCAATTCCCTCTCGTGGGTCTTATGTTCATAATTCATGAAGATTCAAATTTTTCAAGTAATCTGTTAATTGAATAAAGCAGAGCTAGTTTATGACATCCTTTTTTACATGTAAAAAAGGATACCACAAAGATAAAGAATGGTATTTGCAACAAACTTGTATTTTTCCCGACTTCTGTTAAGTAATTAATATGTCTGCAAAACAACTTTGTTAGAAACGTTAGGTATGTTACTAGAAGCAACGGTAAGGAATTCGTTTACTCTAGGGAATTTGTGAGGACATTTATATTGCTCAATTTATCTTCAAATGGATTCAGATATTTCTGAAGATTAATTTGTTATATTAAACCTTCTGGGTAATAACTCATGTACGGATATTAATGGATGTCTTATGCCTAGAATACAGATGAGTGGGAATATACTTAGTTATTTTGTATTAATTTATAAAGATAAATTTTTCTCAATAGAAATTTCAGCTTTAAAACTGCTATGAAAGGGCAGTGAAAAGGTTAAATATGGTGGATCAAGTTATGTAAATATTATTTATTATACGTAAAAACATCACAAGTTAAGAAAATAAAAAGAAAGGTATGACAATCAGCCATATAGGATAATTCTTGGCCATTATTGAGGAACGTCAGACAGTTTAAAGATGACAGTGCAGATGTTCTGCAGTAAGTATTGCCAGATTTACGAAGGGAGAGGTTATACTCTTTCCCCCTCGCTCCACCAACATCTCAGCAAGAAGCTAAAAATTAAAGACATTGCAGTTCCTGTAGTAGCAGTTTTAGCTTTTGTTTCTTTGGATGTCTATATTTGAAACACTTTCATAACCACAATGAAGATCTTGATCTGTGCTTGACCCCATAGAACGCTTTAGTGGATGGATTCTAGTGGTTTTCTGAGAAGGAGAATTGGTAAAGTTTCACTGTATCTGAAGGATTGTCGGTGCAGAAGTATGATACGTTGCTATTGGGTCTGATGATTTTACAAGGTTGGTAATACTCTTAGTCATTATGCTCTTTACTCGATGTTATGATTGTTAATTCTAACTAAATTATGTTTGTTAACAAATTGATAATCTAAATTTTACTCGATGTTATATATATATGTAAGTAAAACGGTTTTGGGACGGAAAATAGTTTTTTTGTATGAAAATAGCCTGAATCAGATTTTGAATTATGAATTCTTTTCTGCATTTAAAGTAAAAAATTTTAAAATGAATTAAAGTAAATTAAATTTCAAAATAAATTAAATTTTTTAGTATCCTTTAAAAAATATTGGACTTATTTTTTAAAATGGTAAAAAGATTGACAACATTTCATTATTATGCAATGTTGCAATTTCAAGACAGAAAAAGAAAAAAAAAAAAAATACGCTCAGAAAATATTATTTTTCGACTACTTAAAATAGATATTTTCTAAATTTTCTTTCGTGTAAAAGGGAATATTCATACTTTCGGGAGGCAAAAAATAAATTATGTACAAACGGGAGCATTAAACAAATATTCGATCACGTAAAACTTCTCAAAAAAGAGCCTCGCGAAATAATGTATTTTTATGTTAAAATGCAAACTTTTTAAATATTTTTAGAAGCGTAATGTTTTTTTTTCTTTACAATGAAAAAAAAAATTAATTAGTCAGGTCAAAATGTCACAATTTTAAAAATCATAATTTATCCACCTTAGTCGTGCAGTTTTAACTTTATCTTGAAAGGTAAGTTCTCGGAAAATAAACAAATTACGATCTTAAGAAACTACTTTTCAAATTTTGGGTGGGATAGATTTAAATAAATGTACTTGGAAAAATGTTATCTGTTTTATTCCACATTCTCGAATCATCACGAATCCTATGATATGATTTTATGGCTCTCAACTCGGTTTTGGGGTTTGAGGAGAATTTGTACATGTAATAACTATAAACTTTAATAAGACCACTAAAGTTTTAAATTTTTTCATGGCATTTTACTTAAACCCAACCCACCAAAATTTGAAGAATGGCTTCATAAGATCGTAATATGATTATTCATAGCCCTATCTTCTATATAATTCAAGGTTAAATTACTATTTCCTGGTTTATAATGACAAATTGTATTGTAATTGTAATGGACTCTTTTGCTAAGTTATGCAGAAATTAAGACAATTACAATACATTTGTCATTATAAAACAGAAAATAGTAATTTAACATTGAATAACACAGAAGATTGTGCTATGAATAACCGAAAATTGAATAAAAATATTTCAGTATATTATTTAGTAATGCTATATTTAATAATATTAGCCTATAAAAGAATACTAGAAGGTGACATCGTTAATGCTTAACATTTTAATATACAATTAACTAAGTAATAGCTTGATGTCATTCTTCATGCAATAGAAAATCTCGCACGCATAAGTGAACTTCACTATATGATCATGCAAGAAAAATAAGTCATACTTCCATTATCATTGGATTTTTGATGTATAAGCAAATTTGCAATTCGTTTCACACCTAGCAGCATTTGTAAGCATACTGTTTTAATGTATTAAGAAATGAAAAGGAATATACCTCAGAAACTGTTGCAAGTATAGAATGGAATGAATCTGTCGAGGCATTATCGGAAACAAGCCATTCGAACCACCTCCAATAATGTGACATGTAAGATGATAATTGTCTCACAAATTGCCTACTGTGTTCTGCACTGCAGTTACTAGTTCCGGGGTTTAATACCAATTCCTGCACCGTTGAAGATGAATAAGGTATTTATCTAAATGGTTTCAATTAGTCGAAATGTATTGGATGACATTACATTCTGCTTGAGGATTGTTGCAATTCACCCACGCATCAGTGAATCTTCGGCTAATAATACGATGATGCAAGGTGCGCGTTTGTTTCAATTAAACTTCATAGCGTGGGAGGAAGATCTATATATAACCTGTTTCATTTTTATTTTTTATGTGGAAAATTGCATCCAAATATCTGTGTATATGAAATTTTTGTTGGATATAGTCATGGTGTATACTTTTATTAACAATTGAATTTTTTTTCATATTAATATTCTATGAAAACAGTTATAGAAAAGATATTAAATTATATGGATTCTTTTAGATATGCGATTTTGAATAGTGTTAATTATGCATTTATTCATTTTGGAAATTAATTATAACATTTTGGAAGCACTGTCATAAAAAGCAAGTTAATATTATAGAAAAAAATTAAAAACAAATATTGTTTTTTAAGAACAAGCAAGTTAATATATTACAATAAAGGTATATTATTTTTTCTGTCAATATCGTATGTATATTCCGCTAATATATGTATCTCTGGTTAATATCAATATCATATATTATATATCATACGTAGTATCGAGGGGCTTGGAGCTTCACAACTCCCTAATAGCTAAAAAAGATTTAATATTATTAACAACCATGTTAAATATGTTTTAAAAATTTAATAAAATATAATGAATGGAAATAAATAAAGGCCATATTTAATAGTTTACAATAAATTACATTTAAATATTCGTATTAAGTTCTGAAGCAACAGGGAGGCTAGCAAGATAGGCTTCTGATTGTAAGAACTCCTCTCGGAAACCCGATGGAAGGACACTGTTAGACCTTCCAATGAGTTCAGAAGATGGAAGGAGGGTACAAACATTATCCAATGGAAATAATGGGAATAAAGTCATAGAATAGTCGTCCAGTTGTTCGCCTGTACTTTGTGTGGATCCACAGAAGTTTTAAAGAGATCCACAGAAGAACATGTAGTTTTTTAGGGGTAATTATGTCATGACAGCACCGATTCAACTTCTAATTATCTATGAAAAATTAGTAGATCCTAAACAATATTAAACGCAAAAGACAATAGCTTATACGTTATTCAAGTCCCACTTAACAACCAGAGAGAATGGTCTTTTTCCAAAAAGATTTTTTCAATGTATTGTGGAAAGAAATAGTTCCTTATGAACTGTTAATCAAACGATAGCTCTTATAAGCATTTTTGCAGGGAAAACTGTCCGTCTTTAATGATTCAGCTGCAAGTCCTGTTTGTGATTCTACATGGCAAACCTAAACCCTACGCTGCAAGAGTGAGAAAGAGTCTCTTAGAAAATTGTTGGTTAGAAATTATGCTTCTTCCAACATATTCTTCTGAATTTGCTTCAACAAGCTACCATTTTTTTTAGAAGCTTACAAAATCTTTTTGCAGAACTTAACCTGATTTGAAGAGAAGATATTGAAACCGGGCTTGATTCTTCTTCAAGGTAAAACCAAATGAAATTTGAAATGGCGACATTTAAAGTGATTATATTGATGATTAAAGATTAAATAAAAACGTTTTTTTTCTTACCTTCAATTGGGAAAAAGAACAGAATTTTCTTTACATATAAAATAATCACATAAATAATAATGCATTTTTATAACTAGACATAGCAATCATCAATTAACACTTAAATTCAATTTTTAACTTAGAGGTGTATTTTCTGCCATCATATTGCCTTTCAAAATCCTTTTTAATTTTAATTTTTTGCGAATCAAGGAGAATCGGACTAGCAAGAGCATATCTCCGGAAGAACACACAGTTTTCAACCAACGAAATATTGCGATGTTGAGGCCATTAATTACTGTTTATTTATGAATGTTCGCTTAAAAGGCAGCAGCAAAACATGCGATAACAGATATCGCACGTCTGCTGCAAACTAGAGACGTACGATATCAGTATCATAAGCAAGTTAATGTCTTGATGATATATGGTAGTAACCGGGATAATTTATAATTTTTAGTTTTTAATCCCTTTTTATTAATAGTGTAAAATAATGGAATATCCTTGTATTATTTATTAAAAATAATCAATTAAGTAAGAAACTTGAAATTAAATATTATGTTAAAAATTTGAATAATTCATGTCCATTAAGTTGCAACTCAGAAAATACAATGATTAGTGAACGAATAATACGTCAAAACAATTACTAACATTTCAATTCCAAAACAATTTGGTTCCTTTTTAACCGTATTTATTTGTTTTGAATCAAAATAACCCTTCTTGTAAAACTTGTACAACATCGTGGAATCAATGTATCTATGCGATGTGACACCTTTTTCATTATTTTGCCATTTCCAGCCTTAATATTGATTCAAAACAGAACTTAACCTCAAATAACTATTTTCCTTAAAATTACGTTCCTTAAAATTTAAAAACTCAAGTTTTAACCATTACTAAATAAATAAATACAAAAAAATAAATAAATTCACCCTGCATTACAACATGTGACATATTTAATATAAAAGTGACATGAGTATTTCTAATTTAAAAAGCATTTGAACATATAAATGTCACAAAGTAGTATGAAGAACTTTTATTTACAACACTTATGAATGTTAATTACATTATTGACTGTAAATTTAATTTTTAAATGCATGTGTTATTTTCAAACTTTCATTTAAAATCCATCACGTTTAAAATACTTTACTTTCCAAAAGGCCTAGTTGGTTGAATTGTAAACAGGACTTCTTTTTATACATAATATTGTCTGGCCATGAGAGCTACTTCCAGTCTCCATTACTGAAACCCTTTATCCGTTTGGCGTTGCTTTAGTTGAGATTCCAGGTGCAGTGCGTTACGTGGATGGGTTTACGGGAATGGATGGTTTCCATGGAGCAAGTGTTTTACGTGGAATATAACAAACTGCTGAAGTACTGTACATTTAAGCACATTTTCAAAGCCAGCCTACCTCACTGAAACGTCTCTGAGAGACAATTGATTGGCTAAGAACAGATTTACGACTTCTTTATTCTGTTTTGAGTATAATTCTTGTAGGAATTTGCCCTGAGTTTTCTTACGTATTTTTTTGTTATTTTACATCTTTTTAGGCCAAAGAAAAAAAATTAGACATAGTTTGTGTTCTGTCACAAAGTCACTTCTTTGTTTAACATCTGTTTGCTGTCACATTGCCCTTCTTTGAATAATTTTTCTAATAGATTTTTAGGTTGAGAAAACGTAACTCGTACATTAAACATTTCAATTACGATCTAGTTGCGCAGTTTTAGTACTGAAAAGTTAATTATTGAAATAATTACCTTTATTAATCATTCAGCAAAAGTTGGAAACTGCACAAGTTTTGAACCATGAAAGTTTCGATGGTGTTAAATAAATTAACGACTGTTAGCTTCTCTACAAGGAGCTTTGGATTTAACACTTTGAGAGATAGAGCTTAGTCGAGTGGCAAGCTAAGTTGCAGAATCGCGTTTCGGATTATCAGATTGTGGCGTTGTAAGTCCTTACTGTTTTCAAGTAATAACTTTTCTTTTATCACTCTAAATTTCCCTATTACTATTCTCTAATGATTTCGAATTTAGCTTTAGATTAAGAAACACATTAATAAAGACTGAAATCAAACAGCTAAAATCGTATCACAGAGTCATCTCACTAGTCACAGCCCCATTTATATGATATAACATACACATACATAAAAAGAAAGGCGTGGGTGGGAAAACAAGTTTTACAAAAAAATAGGAAAAAAAAATTTATGAAAGCCAGGTGAAAAATGAAAGGTGTTTCTAAAATTAATATGAAGAATTCAGAAAAAGAATTATATCAAAGAATATTTTGACATCAGAAATATTTTTCCTAACTAGTACATTTCTCTTATTCAATAAGTAATCATATAAACTCTTTTAACTTTTTTTCCCATGCATTTTGCACTCTTCTATCTTCCTACAACTAAATCATTAAATTATTACGCACACTTTACATGTTAAATTTTCAACGATATTTAAAAAAAAATGTTAAATATGTATTTATAATAGATCAAAAAATCTTTGATGTTTTTTTTTATTTTATACTGCATTAACTTTTGTTGATTGGTTGCAAATGTAAGTAAAATACATGATAAACTAAAAAGTACCTCTATTTATATTTGTGTTTTAAATTGACAGAAATCCAGTAAGAGCGTTAATGTAAAAGAATTTCAAAACAGAGTTCTTCACATTAAATGCATGAATTGGTTTGTGAATATCGATTACAACTTGAACTATGTCATTAAAATACAACATGATATTACGTTGAGCTTACTTCATGATACCTCTATTTAAATCATGGCTCATTTATTTGAGCATCACAGGCAATATAAAATGTCATGGTCTGGTTACCTTCCAATTAGGGTAGAGTATAAAGAGTGGTATTCGATCGAGCACTCAGCAATGTCAAAGATACTCCTCATTTATTTCTTGTTTGTTGTGATCATTAGTAATATATTTATGACAGAAATCGACAGTTGAAGTTTTGAAGATGCGCAAGACTGCCATGAGACTTCATCTATATGAATATCGAAGTATAACTGGAAACGGAAATGGAAGTACCTGTTTCGGAATTTCAATAGGGTAAATATACACCGAAAACCTCCACATAGTCATTAATATAGTTAAATTTACATTATTGAAATTACATCGTGAATTTAGATAAAATAATATAACCTTTTTTTTTTTTAAAGTCAATTCCTACTTTTTTTTCACTCTATTGCAGAAAGTCCTTTATAAATAATTTTCATTCCTTTTTTAAGTTTATCAGGCGCCATCTATTGGTAGATATATGCAACTTAAATTTAAAAAAAACTAAAATTAATTAATTAAATTTAATTACTGAATTAATATTTGCAAAAACTGTATTAACATCAAGTGTCATCCACTGCAAGTTAAAAAATGTATTTGAACTTGATTGGTTAAAAGAAAGTATTTTATGAACGATTGAAAATTTGAACAAGATATATATAGGGAGAGTGTGAGCTAATAGAAGGAATTGAAAAAAAAATTAAGTTAAATGATTATTAAGTTAAATGACTATATCGCTATTAAGTTAAATGATAAAGTTAAGTTAAGTTACTCAGGTACAATTAGGAGTCCGTAACACGTTTTCCCCGCGGACAGTCAATGTATTAATGAAAAATAAAAATAAATTAAAGAATTTAAAACAAATGCACTAAAAATGAAAACATTAACTTCTTAAGAATTTTAGATGTCATTTGAAAAAAAAAAATTACGATAGCCAGTATTTGTGTTAGTTTTGCACATTGTAGCAATAAATGAAAATTTAAGGAGCCAAATAGACACTTCAGATTTGCAATTTAGCTATTTTGGTCATTTTGAGTTCCACGAATTCTTTTAGATGTGAGAAGGACTCAAACGTCGCATCCTAGATAGCTCTAGGTCTTTAAGGAATTAATTGTTGAAATTTATTCCTATTGTTGCTGTGATGTGTTTTATCATATTAACTACGCATCATGGCAACAGCAGGCTCGAACCCACGCCTTATCTAGACACAGCTAACACTCTGCTTGCTAGTCCAGCTGCGCCGTTTACTATTTCAAGTATAATTGAACATTGGTGAATTTCTATAACTAATCAGATGAGCAATAACACTGAAATGTTTTGAAGGAATTTGAGTATTTGATAGACACAAATGGGATTTTACGAATTTAAATATTCGATAAGTTGTAATTGCAGTGAAACTTGTAAGGAGTAACGATTACAATAGACAGTTTATGAATTTTATGTAGTACAGAGGAACAGTTTTAATACTGGCAAACTGCTGAAGCAATCATGAGATCAAAAGAATCAACTTTTGAAAAAAGACCATGTCTGTTAATGATAAGTAATTATAAATATAAGATATTAGCATTTAGAAAGTTTTTATCTATTGGACTTCCAAATCTTACTTGAAATTTAAGTTATTTAATAAAATTTGTTGTTATTTGTTGTTAATTATTGTTTACTCAATATTGGAATTGTTCAGCTGTGCTATATAAAGATTTATGAACTGTTCTGATGTAATCATTACCTTTTACAAAAATTTCGTTATAATATTAACATTTAGAAAGTTTTCATCATTTGGATTTCAAACTTTTTTATTTGAAAATTAAGTTGTTAAATAAAATAAACAAATTATTGTATTATTCTATTCTCATAATAGATAACATTGAATAAAACCTTTACTTTGACACCGTTATTTTTACTCAATGTTAATAATGTTCAGCTGTACTACATAAAGATTTATGAGCTGTTCTGATGTATTCATTATTGTTCTGATGCAATCCTTACTGTTATGAATGTAATCCTTACTTTTTACAATCATTTCGATATATTAACATTTAGAAAGTTTTAATCCTTTGACTTCTAATTTTTTTTTAAAATAAATAATTAAATACAATAAATAAATTGTTGTATTATTCTATTCTCAAAATGATGACACTGAATCAAACTTTTACTTTGACACCGTTATTGTTTATTATTATAATCAATATTAGAATTGTTCAGCTGTTTACATAAAGATTCATGAGCTGTTCTGATGTAATCATTACCTTTTACAATGCAATTACCTTTTTCTACAAAATGCATTGTTGTGAAATTTACTGAAATGAGCAAGAATGCACAGTAAAAAGATAACTTTACTAAAGTAATAGAAAAACTTACGCATTACAGATAACAATTTATGCATATATATAAATTGTAGTTTAGGATAATCATCTCGCCTTCCATAAAGTATTCCATGAGGCTTAGAAAATGTAAGGTAAAAAAATTATTAACATTGAGCAAATACACAAAAAGAAAAATTAATAATAAAAAAGGCGTTAGCATGTAATAAAAGCAAGATATAAATGTTTCTTGAAATAAACGCAGAAAAAGCGAAGCCCCACTGTGACGAAATTGACTGCTTTTAATGAGTTATCCAGTTCTAAGTCAGTAACATTAGGTTATGCAGAGGCTATTACTACTGATAACTTTTGGCATTTTCAGAACTATTATGCTTTAGGCGGAAAACAACAGCTACATTTTTTCACGAGACTGTCATTAGCAAGACCATTTTTTTATAAATATCTCCTAAATAATTTTTTTTTTTTCAATTTACTGTAAAAATTGTTGTATTAGGGAGCAGCAAACTGTTATTTTTTATAAGCTAAAAAAGATACTGATATCGAGAGAGACATATTTTTATGTTAGAATAGTAACAACTATTATGCACTCCATTTTATACTCTCCACAATCGATTTGTAAAAAATTCTAGCTTGTTAATTTCTTTGTGTGTGGAATTTTCAGTGTGGTTTTCCAAAATCAGATTCATTAAAACTCTAACTTGTAGACAACAAATGCAAGTAATACAAATAGCAAAAGCTGTGGGGAGCAATTACTAGCTGATCATAGAGATAAAAGCTGTAAGTTAAATACACGAATGGAGAAACTCAATATCTATCTATTTATTTATCTCTCTCTCTCTATATATATTTATATATATATATACATATATGTGTGTGTGTGTGTGTAATAACATAACACCGTTTTGCTCGAATTGGATTCTCGACATATCCTTAAAAATCAGTTGATACACTAACCTCTATTAAACTGGTTCTGCATTTTCAAGTTACAGCCATTTCTAATTGTTGTAAGTCTATAATTTATTGCTACCTTATGGTTCTCTGGAGCCTGATGGCAGATTGACCAGCGATCTGGCGATGAGTATTACAGGTTTCGTGTTCGAGTCTCAGCGCTAGCTTGTAATGGTTCGGAATCCACATTAAACCGTAAGCCTCGATCTAAAATGGCTGTTGGGCGTAGAGCTGACAACCCTACTCCCCCCACACACACATGCTGTGTCAAAAATTTCCAATAGGCAGACGACCTTGGCCCACCACGGGGTTGTTGCGCCAGTAAAGGAGGAGGAGAAATTATGGTTCTGTTCTCTACAAGATGTATTAACCAGATTGCTTTTAGAGATTTGCTTATAATTTGTTCGCTCTGACTGTAGATATTCATAGCCAATGGACGTAGCTTTCCATCGTTTATCGAGGTGGTCACCAACTTCTTATGTATCTTTATTAATAATAATAATAAGTTACGTAAAACAATTTATGACTTTACAATTTTTTGATAATACCACTTGGTTTACTAATCACTTGCAACTTGCAGGAACTTCCCTGCTGTTACCAAAAGTCGGTGGGATAGTTAACGCTTGAAATAAATATACAAAAAAATTAAAGTTTTGAATTGGAGGTGAGTTCAATTTTGGAAAGAATTAAATCTACTACATCAGTTATCATCTCAGAACCAATCATTACTGAGGGATGAAGATTCCTCCCAGACAAGACCATCCCCCTGCAGAAATTGCCCCAACGATTTCCCAACACCTAAGCACATTCTGGAGTGCCACGTATTGCAATTGGGTAGGGTGCCAATCGAGACCAACTTAAGAGAAGTCCTGTATAGTGAAGCGGCGACATTGCTAGCGGCAGATATCATGAAGACTTTGATAATAATATTTTAAATCTATGGACAAGATAAAAGCAACATTAAATCTCCTCTTCTCTCCGACTCTCCTCTGCTCTTTTTCTGAGTTTTCAAAAGGCTCTGGTTCGTAATTTTTATATGTTTCATTCATATGTACCTGTAGAACTGTTCTTCATTGTGATCCCTGCACTTCGATTTTCTTAATCGTCATCTTTCAAATTTTTTTATTCCAGAGTTGCCCTTTTCCAAGAATATTTGTTTTCTAAATTCCTGCAGTCCTACTTTCCATCAAAGTACCTGCTATCCCGTGTTTAAACTTCTCGCTTTCCTAAAATATATTTTCCAAGTTTTAAGATTTGAAAGTATACAGAAAGAGCTCTCTTTGTGTGCAAATTTGTGACTCGAAATTATTGGGTTGTTAAGAAAGTAATTTCGGTTTCCACTATTTAAGTACATGTTAAAAAACTAATTTCGATAATCGATAGTATTTTCTTGCCAACCCAATTAGTTTAAAGGACACAAGAAAATCACCAATTCCTATTCAATTTATCAATTTCCTATTTTTCTTTACATTCAAAAGGACATCAATTTTAAATTTTTTACACATGCTTTTATATATTTTGATATACATTATTTTTAATTTATATTTTTACAGATCATTATAAATTTTATCAAAATGAAAAATTAATTACACAAAGTAAATAAAGTTACAAATCGATATTATTTTTTTACATGTTAATTAAATGTCAAAGAGAAAATAAAAAAATACTGCAATATGAAAAAAATAAAAATAAAAATAATATGTTCAATGCGGAAAATTAATAAAATAGATTAGCAATTGAGATGATAAGGATTTATATGATGATTGAGTACACTTTTTCAACGATATCTGAGAAACAAAATAACATATTGGGGATCCTCAAATTTTCAACAATAAGGAGGAAGATATAAATTCCTTATTTTATTCATTTATTAAGAAATTCATTTTGATTGCTCAGCATAACTTATCAAAGACAGAAGACTTTTCACAAAGAATATATAATTTTCGTAGGACAATTTACAAAAATTCTATGAACTTTTTGAATTCAGTTAAAACTGAAACTGAGAAGGAATTTCTATTCCATTGTTTGCTGTTGTTAAACATTTGTAAGTAGAACTTTTGTTTGTTGTTTTATTATTCTATGACTGAAATTAGAATTGCAAGCACTACATGCCAGTCTCTTATTGTAAGACTATTACGGATATTCTGTAACACCTGTTTTGCACTTACTGAATTATTGACCTAAATTTACCATTTGGGTTTTTACTAATTCCTATTAGCATTAGTTTCACATTACACGATGAAACAACTTATAACTGCTGTACTTCTATATTTTAGAGTTACCTTGTATCTCTCAGCTCTATCTCCTGCAAGGTATTAACCAGATTACTTATAATAACATATTTATAATTTTGTTCGCTTTGACTACAGAAGATTTTGAACTTTCACACCTAATGCACATGTCTTTCAGTCGTTTTCCAAACTGGTCACTAAATATTTTAATTATTTTATTAATAAATTAAATAAAAAGAGCAGTGATTTTTCAATTTCTTTCTTCTTCCACTTAATTTTATTATTACAATTTGCAAAAGCTGTACTCCTGTACAGCACGGAAGCTGTGAATACAAACGAACTGTGGATACGAAGTTCTTTTTTATGCATGTGTACATATTAAAAGAGTCACTAAAAATTTGAAAATTTGAAGAATTGAAAAGGACATTTTTATTTTTAATAATACCGTGACTCCAGCCTTTTAAATGCTTTTCAAAATCTATCATATCTAATTTACAGCGTTTTCGTGATACTTCTAATCTTCCACTTTCTACAATATAGTTTTGGTGTAATTTTATGAAAATAAAGTATTTGCATAGAAAAGCAAATAAATTAAATAAAAATTATAAAACAAGTGAAATAAGTAATTATTTACATATTTACATTTTTTATAAAAATGTTAATTATATACATTTTAGCAGTTAAGAGAGAGGACATATTTTCAAATTATGTGAGATGTAAATAACCACATCAGATGCAAATAATAAATTATAATTTTGTTTTGGATATATTTTACCTTAAAGTAGTTAAATATGTTTAATCTTTACGAAAAATATAATTGTTGCTCTTAAACGGTTTATTCAGGGTGTTCCATTTAAATCACTACCACATTATAAACTTAAAGCATTTTATATAATCATGACAGACATATTAAGCTATAGTTATGCAATTATCAAGACATATTAACAATTTTGGTTTCTTCCTCATTTCTCAAAGACAACTTACGTAACTGTAACCGTTTAAAGATTGCCTGCTAGACTAGAGATGAATATTTTTGATATTATACTTAAAATGCAAACGCCATTGAATTCATTCTAGAGTAAATATTGGATTTACAAGAGATGGCTTACCAAAATATCTCCAGAGATTCAACCTCTTACAAAATATTCTGTAGAGAAACAAAAGAACCATTCCACCATGCAACTACTTAATCTTTTACAGAATGATGGCATGCTAAAATATAGTCTAGACAATTTCTCCACATTGGTATAAAATGTTATTTACAACTCTAGTCAAGATCACTGATAATAATAATAATAATAACTGTTGCCTATAAGGAATTGAAATCTATGAATAGAACTCTTTTATGATATCATTTGTACATGTTTTTTGTTCATAATTTTGCGAATAAAATTTCTGTATGTATAATCGCTATTCCTTTTATTATATGTGTGTTATATATATATTGTATATTTGTATTGTATGTACCTTATTTATTTATGCTAAATTTTACTCTATTTATACAGTAATTTTGTAATTATACAGTTTTAATTAATATTTTTGTTTATTACCTTTGCCTTTTTAATTTTTACTGTTTACATTAATCTGAATACTGAGGTGTGGTGGAGTGTAAAGTAAAATTTAATTTTACAGAATCATTTTATGAAACAAATCTTGAAAAAGTTATTTTTTTGTAATAAAATCTTGAATCTGTGATTTTTCTGCAGAATAAAGTACCCTGGTCAATTGACAAGAGCTCTGGACTTTGGTACCACAGGTTTAAGGTCGAATTTTGGCGGTAGCATGGATGTTTGCGAGTGGTTCGGAATCCATGTTAAACTGTAGATCCCGGTCTAATTATCCCAAAGTGAGCAGAAAATGTCACTAGAGCGATAAACCAAACTAAGGCATACATTTTACAAACTGATGCAAGTAATTAAGCTCTAGGTTCGGTTTTGCTACAAGGAGAAGAGTCAGAAGAACACCATATGGAGTACTCAAGATGATTGCTCACTCCAGCAGAACGCAACTACTCATGACGGAGATGAAAGCCATTGAAGATGTTTGGGCCCTGAAAATATTTCGACCAAGTTCGAGGAAACCGAAGTAACTGTGGCAGATAACCACTAGTCTCTAAAATGGCTTCTCAACCTCAAGTCTTCAACCGGACGACTTGCAAGATGGGCACTTGAATTACAAATTTTCAACCTGAAAGTATAATATACAACTGGTAAAGCCAAAGCCCTTGCTGACATGCTCTGACAGCCATTGCATACGACAACAAACCAAAAAAATCTGCAGAATATGTGCATAACGTATATTGTCCGTGTAATTCATTTATTTCTACAATATAGATTACTTATAAAAGGCAAGCTGTTTTTTAATATCCCGAAATAGTTACGTCTCTGAGAAAGTTATTCTTTTGATAATAAACTTTTCCTCCTCCCTTTACGGATTTTTCCTGCCGTAAATATTTTCTTCACGTACTTCTTATGTATTTTTACTTTTATTTGCTCTACCTTATTAATAAATTTCTTTGTGATCTTTCTATATATTACGATCTCTTTTACTTGGTATAACTAATACCAAAACTGCTCATTTCTTCTTTTTCAGATGACAAGTACTTAACTTATGCTGTCTATTGTTGATATAACACGATTCTAAACAATAGCATTAAATGCTGAAGTTTCTTGTTTTTCCATTTGACTTTGACAAGCATTTCCTGTTCAGGAGACATTTCTCATTTCAAAAGGAATCGCGAAAGGATGAGAAAGGATATACTCTATCAAATAACTTGGAGTGTCCTGGACATAATCAAATAACTTTAGCTTGAGGTTAGTTTACGTATTTTTTTCTGCAAAAGATGAAACAATCAATCATAATATCGAGCAATACTGTTATGTTAATTTTTACCTTTGGTTTCATTTTGTTTGGTTTGTCATTCTATGATCATTGTTTGAACACGAGAGGTAACTAGATCGGAACCTATAATTTAACATGGATTCCGAAAAACTAAAAAAAAAACCATGCCACCGTCAGGATTCGAACCTGAAGCATGTGGTACCGAAGGCCAGAGCGTTTGTCAATTGGCCATCAGCCGCTTTTATCTTTGGAGTTAATATTTTTAAAAGCAGAAATAAATAAAAAGTTTTTTTTTCAGGAATTATTGCATTTTCATCATTGAAAAGAAAGGTATAACAATATAACTTACATAACTTCTTCTTCATTGGCGCAACAGCACCATGGTGGGCCAAGGCCTTCGACACTGAAGAATTTTTTTTAATACGGGATAGGGTTGTCAACCCTACGCCCAACGCTCTATAGTCGTATTAGACTATGAACAGTTTAAAGTAGATTCTAAACCACTACAAACATTCATGGCACCTCCAGCACTGAGCGCCAGAATACTAGTCATTCAGCCATCAGGCTCCATCTTAACGTTAATACGAGTAACTGTCATTCTTCATTATTAAATGTGTTATGTATACACTGAAATTATACATAAAAATAATTTTAATTTTAATTTATATTATTCATAAGTTGGACATCTTTGCAGCAAAAAAATTTTTGCTCCTTATTTATTAAAAGGGGTAGATACTAAAGGAATAGATACATGCTTTAGTATTGAAGCATTCCTTAACACATAATTTTCATTACTAAAGCCTTTAAAATTTAAATTCTTCTGACGTAAACAGTTCCTTGAATAAACAGTTTAATACCAGCTAAAAATATAAATAAGAATTATGAGAGAATACGATATTATAAAACTAAATCATGTCCAGTAAACAACAATTTCTAAATAGAAGAAAATACAATGTAGCTTAATTAATTAGATAGACACAAATGTACGTTAGAATGTACGTTATTGAATGTTTTATTGCTTTGTTGGACATGTAATATCCATTAAATTTGAATTAGAATTGAAGGTGAAAGTCATCAATTACATTAGACTGCTATTCTGACCTTTTCAAATTTTCATTGTACAGTGTTCTCTTCGTGAGGTCTTTTAGTCTTAGCATTGACATATTGTGAATAGATCGCTTCAATGAATAGGTGCTTTTCTATTTGTAGATGAATGAAATTGATTATTTGAATTTGTTTCATAGATTTTGATCGTAAAAGATATCTCACTATACATAAAGTAACATATTTATGTTTGCCTGCATTTCTAAAATCTGCATTTCTTAAAACTGAAGTCTAATTTTTCTTAGAATTTATTATTCTTTTTTATCTGGTGCATAGCCAGATATCATGAAAAATTATTATTGGTTAATTTTTCCTATTAAATAAAAGTCATATTTTTTATTGCCACCAGATGGTGCCAGTAATTTTTTATTAATAAAAAGAATTTTTTTTTTTTTCCCAATGGCAGATTATGCAAAAGTTACAGCAAAAAAGAACAACGAAAAGAAAAAAAAAAACATACAACATACAACAAAACATGCTGAAACAGAGTTCATTAATCTAACAATAATGCCAAGTTGCAGATCTTTTAGCCACTATTAATAAAAAGAATTAAAAAAGAATTAAAATTAAAAAAAAGAACGGCAAAGGATGTCACAGCTTTCACGCCTATCATTACTTTGCTACAGGTGGCTTTATCATCTGAATCTATTGGTGTTAGTTTTTAAATGTTATAAAATGTTTTATATTCGCAATTGAGATTGTTTCTAATTGCACAATTTTTATATTGATTTCTTAAGTTCAGTGCAAAATTTTGCTAAAAACTCCTTGTTATAATTTTAAATTTCAATTCATTTTAAAAAGTAAATTGATTTTAATTTTATAAGAATTAATAACTCTGTTTGATTGATTAAAAAGTTTTAATATTTAAATGTTTTTGTTTTCAATTTTTGTAAATAAATGTTTTAATTTTTAAACTATGCCAGGTTATATCTGCTAATGGTATATATTAAAGCTAAATATGCAATGTTACTGTAATAGCGCAAGGGATTATTTAGAGTATTAATATTAATTTATAAGCCATTGTTTATTTTGTAAACAAATGTTTTAATTTTAAACTACGTCAAGTCATATCTGCTAATAGTATATATTAAAGTTTATGCAATTTATGTAATAGCATAAGGCATTATTTAGAGTATTAATATTAATTTTTAAGTCATTGTTTATTTTGTAAAAATTTTTTAAAATCAATGATAAAAATTGTCGTTTTAAAAATTTTTTCTATTTTAAAAATAATTTTTCAAACGAAATTTGTAAGTATTTCTTTAAAACTTAAAGCATTAAATTTTTATGATAATATCAACTTTAATTTTAATTTTTTGAACTTTAATTAAAATTTTTTTCTGACAATATCAACTTTAATAGAACATTTTTTTATTAATAATATCAACTTAATTTATTTTTAAGTAAATCATTACCATTATTTCAATCACAAATATGTTTAAAGAAGAATGATAAATTTTGAGATACAAAACCAAAATATAATGATGTAAAAATAAAAAAAATGGAGAGAATGTATCCGATTTATTTGACGGTAAACGTTGAATTCTTGTAAATATAATGTTACTATCATATGGTACTGATAGACGACCTTATAAGTTATGACCGAATGAGAATTGTTTTTCGATCCTCTGACTCAGATCAATAAAAGATATCATAATAAACGTCCAATAAAAAAAACTCAGTCCAACGATGTGTATTACATTACAGCTCAATATGGATAACTATTTATTTTTTCGTCTTGATACTAAGTAAGCTAAGCAAAAAGTTAGTTTCTCCTTTACTTCATAATTTCTTCAGGAATTTCATATTTACCAATATATTGGATGATGATGAAATTTTATTTTATTTTATCTGTCATAAGTCGAAGACTTTTATTATTATTACAATTTTGTGAATTAGATTTGCGTCAAATAAGAAATTTCAGATGTATAAATTGACTTGATGACTTAGCAATTTCAAATGTGTAAATTAATTTGATGACTTGGCGATTTCAAATGCATAAATTGACTAACTATTAAATACACTGGTTTTCTAAAAATTGTGCAAAAATCGTAAATATTATGACTGTGAGATTTTTATTCATTAGAATTTAATAAAATTTGGCAGAATCATTAATGAAGCAGATCTTCCTAAATTAGACAAAAAGAGAGGCCATAAGTTTATCTTCTGTTTTCGTACTTTCTGTACAAAAAAATGGAAACATATTTCCGTAAATCAGCTTGAATATGGAGTTTTATCACCGCTAACATCTGTAAGGCACAACACAGATTCTTCATGCTCAGATTTAGGGTGTTTTTTTAAAAATTAATTTGGACTTGCTGAAAATTACATTACTGTGTCAAAACAGTTCAAAAATCTAAAAAGTGGGCAAGTTAAGAGCAGCAATACCTCTCTATAGAGCATCAGAAATATGCTTAATTGGATTCAAGCCTGGAGAATGAGATGGCCAATCTAAACGCACAATAGTATCCTCACGAATGTAATTCTCTACCAAATGAACTCTTTGCATCATTGTAGTATAGGATGAAGAAGTAAATTTGTGTAAAGACGTGTAAACTTGTGTAAGACAATTAAATCAAGAATGTGGTCTCTATAAAATTGAACAACAACGGTGCCTCTTGGGATGATATGTTGGTCAGTAGAGCCATACAAAAAGTGATATCTGCTCACATGCATACATTGGGACCCACAAATCTGTATCTATGAATATGTTGGGGATACTAGAGGGTCACTGCTTTCACTAGATCAACAATCTTCTCGTCACTTTGCAAACAAAATCTGGACTCATAAGTAAAGACATTGACTTGTATATAACCAATTGACATGTGTCCAATAATATACTTTATTGTCAGTGGCGTTGAGTTAGGGGGCTGGGTTATAGATGACTCACATACAACTCTACTTCCTGATGCTTTTTTTGTACACAATGTGGATACACTGCTTTTAGTAGCTGCTACAAAGATCGGTGGTAGGTTGGTATAAGATGGTTCTGTGCCTCCTTGCAGTCAGCTGCAAATAGCGGTCACCTGCTGTCTTGTAACTCCAAAGTTTCATTGTATGAACTTCTAGCAGCTATTTCGGTTTTTAGAAATATTTAGTCTATTAATTGCAGAAGAGCTCATATTAAATCATCTTTTTAGATAAGATTGAGTATGGGCAGCTTCTATTTGTCCAATGGCTCACCATTCTAAATCTTAATATAAAATATGTCGAGTGCTCATATCTGAAACATGACTATCTCAACATTTCATTACGCAATTTTTGACTGCAGACTTTTTCAAGCCTGCTTTCCTTCACGTGGGAAACAACATTAACTTCACTAATTTGCGCATCATATTCTGATGCAAGATTACTTTTTACATATACTACATAGCACTTTTGAAAAAAATTTTTTTTTGGAGGGGGGTAATTGCAATCTTTTAGTGATATTTTGGAAACCAGGTCATATATATAATTAGCACAATTTTACTTAAAACTTTTTATTTCCTTTAATGTTTTCTGATGTGTAGCAAATTCATCATCATTCAATGTTCATATGAGGGTATTCACTATGGTATAAACTAATGAATATCGGAAGGAACGTTATCCAGAGAATTAGCATCTTCTGTCCTATCTTCTCAATCCAATCGAGGGACAAATAGGCCTAGATTTATTGTTCTTGTTTTCGATTGAATTGAATTTTGGTTCGGTTTACTGAGCTCTTCCGATTTGGAAATCTAAAACACTAATCACTATGTTCCTCTAAAATTAAAATATACACGCAATATTTAAAAAAATATTTCCTGATAATTTATTTCTCAATATAGTACTTAACAATATCATAATTCTAGCAAAGCGATCAATACCTTGTTCTATACTTAAAAATAGCTTAAGTCTTGATTTTCCAGCTATTTTGTGTAGAAATTGTTTCATTGATTTATGTTCTTAAATTCTTTCTTTCAAAATTATTTGATTAATTAAGTTTTGATATCAAAGCTTACCTCTTTTTTTCTTTAATTTGTTAACTCAATATCGATAATATTGATTTGCTTAAGGTTTCTTGTAGTTTTATCTTTGTCACAACAGCCAACCAGTCTGATAGTATTAAACACAAGATATATAACAGATTAAATACGGGTACATGTGAAAGGTTATTGATATCTGGGAAGATGTACTGAGGTAACTTACCAATATTAACATATCATATGAAAAAAATGCAGGAAAATGATAATAAAATATTAATCGGCTGAACAAATATAAAGGTTATCCATAAAAATTTAGCATTTATAAGAACAAAATGCACTACAACAATTATAAAAAATGGAAACAATTTAGAATTCCAAACGATTTTCTTTTCTTAAATAATATAATTTTCACTTTGAAATAAAATTGTCTTTGCTTTCATCAGATGATCTTTTAGAACAATTTTACAATATTTAATTATTTAAATATATAATTATTAGTTAGCAAAAGAAATTTAAATAAATATTATGTATAAAAAGCTCGTGAAAGTAATTAAAAAAACTGATTATAAATTATAAAGAATAATAAACTAAAATTCCATATGATTTTTTTCACAAAAATTCTCATCTTAATTTCGAAACAAATGTGTCTTTTCTCTTATTAGACGATCTTTTAAAACAATTTTTACATTATTTAAGTAAATATTAGCTCATGAAAGAGATTAAATAAATCTTATGTATAAAAAAAGCTCGTCAAAGAAATTTAAAAAAATGAGAGGGGTAAAAGAAAAAAAATTGACCAAACAAGCGAAAAACTACGCTTTCGAAAACCATATCTATCATTTTATGGGTAAATAAGTAAACGTGAAGTTCCTAGATTACACTCAGATTGCTATCAAGCTTAGATTACAATCACAGATTATAGAGCTTAGATTAATCAAGCTTAGATTAAAATCACAGATTATAGAGCTTAGATTAAAATCACAGATTATAGAGCTTAGATTAATCAAGTTTAGATTACAATCACATATTATAGAGCTTAGATTAATCAAGCTTATATTACAATCACAGATTATAGAGCTTAGATTGCAATCACAGATTATAGAGCTTAGATTGCAATCACAGATTATATACAATCTTAGATTACAATCATTACCGCCATCGAGTTTCCATATTTCATATAACAATAAATACATCAGACATCCTAGATTATACCAGACATACGTAAAAGATTCAATTATTAATCATTTAACATCACTGATCATCATTATAATTGTAGCTGCAATTATCAAAATAATTATTGATTATCATTTAATAATATCTAAGTTTATAATTTTTATAAAATATAATTGATTTACAAATATTCAGAGATAAAAAGGTAAGTCCATATTTTCTTTTAATAACTACGAGGTGCTGCCTTTTGTTTTATCGATTTTAATGTAATTGCAGTTTTTTGATCCTTAAATATTTGCTTCAATGGACCCATGTTTTGGAAACCAATTATTATATTTCAAGACATTTCTAATGTATTTTTTATTGCATGCCATCGTTTGTTTGCAGGGTGTTTTGTTAGGTAATTAATTTCTAAAATCGATTCTCGAATGCTTTCGATTCAGAAATTAATGGAACGAATTAAAAGAAAATGGAAAATTTAAATTATTTCCTTTTCACCTTCTTTTTATATGTATGTAATGTCTATTGAGACAGACACTTTCATTTTTCTACTATTGAAAAAAATTTTGATAATTACAGTTTAATCAAGCAATTTCAGTTTATGTGTATATTTCCAGTTCAATTAAATCTTTTTTTATTTATATTAATTTGATTTTGCCGAGCGAAAGTGAAAAATACCGTAAATGATATGATTATTTCAAACCTGGGAATGCATATCTAATTAAAATGCCATGAAATCCCTCGAGACATAAAATGTGTGAGATAAACATAAAGGTGATTTACAGTTATTTCAGAACAATATTATAAGATAATAAGTGTTTTACATTTGATTGGAACATTAAATGCATCGATTGTATACGCTCCATAGTATTTTACAGTTTTCAAACAGTAATTCCTTCTGTCTGTCCTTTTCTGTTAAAGTATTTTGCCCAAAGATTATGAATTGTTAACAGGAGTTTATTTTTTTGCTAAAAAAAACATTTTAGTTTAGAAATTTTATATATATATAGGGTAAAGTAATGGAAACACCATAGATTTATAAAGAATCCTTCATTGGTATGGTGTAGGATCACCTTTGGCATGTAATACAGCTTGATTCGCCTAGGAATCGATGCATACAAGTGCTGAATAGTATTTAGAGAAATATTGTACCATTTTTCATGGAGATATTGTGAAAGGAGAGATGCCGGTTGAGGATATCGATTCCGCATTCAACGCTCTAAAATAGACCATAACAGTTCAATTATATTGAGGTCGGATGACTGTGTAGGCCAAAGTAGATCTTTAACTTCGTCCTCATCAAACCATGATTGGACAAGCCCCGCTGCATGGATGGGTGCATTATCATCCTGGAAAATTCCATCTCCTGCAGGAAATAAAGTTTGCATCATAAGACGGACCTGGCCAGCTACAATTTCTCAATACTTCTCCCCAGTGATCCTTCCTTTCAGGGTTACTATTGGTCCAGCAGAAAAGCATGAAGCGGCTGCCCATATATCATGACAGATCCACATCCATGCTTGATAGTTGGAAGGAGACAATCACGATCATACGCTTGTGTGTCCTCCAAATACACACCAGTCCTGTTTTAGGGAAAAGTGTAAAAGACGATTCGTCAGACCATATTACTTTCTTCCACTTATCAATCGATCCGGTTTTGTGAGTGTGGCACTCCTGTAAACGACATTCCGCATTAACAAGTGGCTTAGGAATTGCTGCTCTATCGTAAATGTCCTGTTTATGAAGGTGCCTTTTAAACTGTAATGATTGACACTGGAGAATCCAGATGCCTGATTGTGCTCTGCGGTCACTTGTTTGCTTTTTGAGACATCACAATCCTCTTCAATACCAGTCGTATTCTTTCACTGAGCTTCTCTTTCCGTCCACTCTTTTGCTTTGACGAGCTTGTCTTGCCCCGCTCTGTGTATGCTGTCTTGACTTTAGACACCATACCTCTAGAAACGTCTAAAAGTTGGGATGTTTTGGTTACACTTGCTCCAGCTAGATGGGCACCTACAATTTGGCCTCTTTGAAAATCTGAAAGGTCCGACATTTGATACGTTTTAAATAAATCCAAGACTTACAGAACTTCAATAAAACTACCACATACAACCAGAATATATACATTTATAATTAAAAAAAAAAACTGGTAGCTATTATTATATTTTAATGCTTACGAAGCGCATTCAAAATTCCACTTTTATTCACAGGTGTTTCCATTATTTTTCCATTATTTTGATGAGTTCCCCCTGTATACTATGAGTTCTAGTATCGCTAAGAGTTCCACACATATCTGCAAGAGCCAGGTGCCAAGTTATTCATACATTAAGAATAATCGTTGATCTGGAGAGCATAAACAATAATCTTAGATCACTTGGAGTTCAACCCAAGGTGGGTTGCCCAATCCTCCCTCTCCGTCGATGTGAATTCAAACACTGAATGCTGATACAATTCTGCAGGTGCGATGTCCAAGCATGTTGATGAATATTCGGAATCCATGCCACGATCTTATACTGAGATAGCTAGTGAACTGGAGTCCATCCGTGGGACAGAAAGGTGGTTGAATTTAGTGGGGCAGTGGTATGCCTGAGGCGTTCAAGCTTGTTTATGAACTAATGCGAGGAAGCATGTTGATGAATATCCAGAATCCATGCCAACTTGGTCTCATACTGAGGTAGCTGGTGAACTGAAATGCATCCCTAGGATTGAAAGTTGATTGAATTCAGCGGGACATGTTGACGAGTGGGTGCGATGTAGCATATTTATGGATATCCTGAATCGGCGTTAACATACTTCTTATAAAATTTGTTACATTTTTGACTTCACCAGAATTGTGAACGATTTTGTTACAAAAAAAAAAAAAAAAACAACAACAGAAAAATAAAAGAAATGATTCTTTATTTGTTATTAAAAATTTATTATCTTTGAAGCGTAATTATTTGGTGAAAATGAAACTAACTAAAGTTTATCTCAAAATTTAATTGAAAAGAATATAGAGTTTGACTAATTTTCGCAGTAACGCAATTGCGAAGAAAAGTGCATTTTAATGTTGAAAGTTTCGTTTTTTAATAGAGAGTCGGAACTCTTTTCTGGCCATACAAACTTTTAAACAAACTTTTGTAAATTCTTTCATACTATTCTTACATTCATTAGGTATCCATTTCTAGTAAGTCTCAGAATTTTATTCAATGGAAATTATTTTGATTTATCTCTGGTTTTCAAATCAAATAACTTGCTTATATTTTGCATTCATCTTTCCCCGTCCAATCCTTTTCCTATACCTATCTGAATTTGTCTTTTCTAAAACAATCTAGAGTTATTTTATACAAACTAACTTTTACTAACTACTTTACTACTAAATTTTACTTGCGTGAACAACTTTTCAACAATCTGAACCATCAGATTTTCCATGCTCGTGTAAAAATGTAATACTTTGAAGTCTTTGAAGCATTATAAAAGCACAAAGTTATCGAAATTTGAAAAAATTTTCTAATAGGAGTTCTAATTTCTAAAATTATTTAACGTTTAACAAATCACGGTATTGAATTATTCATAAAATTTGTTGGTTTGCTAAAGTTCTTTTATTTTATTGAATTTCGTTTGTGTATCTAAGAATACCAAAATTAGTTTGAAAATAATCTGCAAGAAAATTATTCGGGCCTATTTTATATGCAGACGATCGTAAAAGTTCGTTTATTCTAAAATTTCTGAAATAGACGTATTTTAAAGAGTGCTTTGTATATTTGAGGAAGACTTTAATTTAAGAATTGAACGAAGAATTTTCTGTCTTAAAAGGGGGACCTTCAATTCGGCTACTCAATGTCCATTTGTAAAAAGAAAATGAATTTCAATAAAAGTAGATAGAATGTGGTCATGAGAATGACACCTCAAAATCACGTGATTGCAAGTGGATAAATTTTAATTTTTTTCAATTCCTTCTATTTGCTCACACTCTCCCTATATATATATCTTGTTCAAATTTTCAATCATTCATAAAAGACTCTTTATTCATCCACTCCAGTTCAAATACAATTTTTTTAATTTTTAGTGGTGACACTGGATGTTATGACACTTTATTTTTAAATATTAATTCAGTAATTAAATTAAATTAATTAATTTTAGTTTTATTTAGATTTAAGTTGCATGTATCTACCAACAGATGGCCTCAGATAAACTTAAAAAAAAATGAATGAAAGTTATTTACAAAGGACTTTCTGCGATAGAGTGAAAAAAAAAGTAGGAATTGATTTTTTTATATATTACTTGTTTTACATTCATGTTAAAGAGTTTTAATTTGAAATGCTTGTAATTATTTATTAATATAATAGTGACATAATTTGAAGAAATTATATGATAAATATATATAAATATTTATCATAATTTAATAACATTATAAATAAATAAATAAATATTAATAATTCTTGTAAGTAAGTAACATTTGAAATATTAGACATATTATTATTTATTCGATCATTATTTAAAAAAATTACAAAATTTGCTTTCAAATAAGTATGGCTTTAAATAATGATTGTATAAATGTACATATTCTTCGAATGTGTTTAATGAATGTTAAAATGAAATTGGTATTTTTATTATCAATGTTTTAATATAACGTCATTTTAATTTCTTTAAAATGTTTAATATTTTTTGTTAAATAATTACATTTCTAATGTCCTTTAATTATATTCAATGTCTGTTCATAATAAAATTTTATTTATCACTTATTTTGTAAAAATCAAAAAGCGTATCTGAGCAGAAGCAATTTTAATATTTACAACAACGATCCTATTTAAAATGAATCCAAAATTTGCTCTGCTGCTTTATTCTTATCTTCGCTGAACTACTACCAATAAAAAATATTGTCTCTTAAACATTTCGTCAAAATTTTTTTTATCATCAGAAGGCTATGTGGGTGTTTTTCCTGTTTTTCTTACACCAATGCATGCTATTTTCCCATTAGAAGATCAATTATAGAAATATTATCCTTATAGACAGTCCTTGAAGTAGCTTTAGAAACTAAAATAAATGGCAAATCAATAAAAATACTTGATTTTCGTTTAACAAATCAACAAGGTTAGAAATGAATGCCTTCCACATCGTCAAGAAATGAAAATAATAACAAGAAAAATAAGAAAATTTTAAAGCCATCCATTCCATTCACAATATATGTTTTTGTTAGAATTTCAAAAGTATTTTATTCAGTTTGTATTAAGGAAATCACGCAAATTTCAAAATTTGGTTTCTAAGCATATATCCTTATTTCTAAGTATATATACATACTTAGCTTATAGACAGTCATTTAAGTAGCTTTTCAAACAAATAAAATAAATTTTAAATCAATGAAAAATGAATAACTTGATTTTCGTGTAACAAATTAACACTCTAAAAACAAGTAACATAAAATTTTTTTTTTTTTTTTAAAGTCAATTCCTCCTTTTTTTCCACTATATTGCAGAAAGTTCTTTATAAATAATTTTCATTCATTTTTTAAATTTATCTGGCGCCCTCTATTGGTAGATATATGCAACTTAAACAAAAAAAAAATTAAATAAATAAATTTAATGAATGAATTAATATTTGAAAAAACTCTATTAACATCCAGTGCCCTTCACTACAAGTTAAAAAATGCATTTGAACTTGAGTGGACGAATAAAAAGTATTTTATTAACGATTGTAAATTTGAACAAGATATATATATATAGGGAGAGTGTGAGCTAATAGAAGGAATTAAAAAAATTAAAATTTATCAACTTGCAATCACGTGATTTTGAGGTGTCCTTCTCATGGCCACATTCATATCACATTCTATCCAAGAGAAATAAAAGTAAAGAAAATGAAAACTAAGAAAATAAATTCCATCCGCAATAGCTGTTTTGTTAGAATTTCAAAAATTGGCTTCTATGTATATATTCAGTTTGCATTAATCAATGGGAATTTTAAAAATTGGATTTTAGGTATACATTCAGTTTGTATTAAGCAACGGGAATTTCAAAAATTGTTTTCTTTGTATATATTAAGCAACGGAATTTCTAAAGCATGTTTATATTTCCATACAAATTTATGAAATGTGTCGCACAAATAAGAGTATTCTATTACCCAGATAAAATGAATGTTCTATCATTCACGGCAATGCATAGGTAAAATAAAACCTAAATATCAAAACATTTTAAGCGGACAGAACATATAAATTGAATATTATTTATCAAATGCATGAAAGCGATACTGAATTTCTCATTCTGAAAGAAAACATTTGCTCTCAAGGATAAAATTTGTTTAGCCGTATAAATATCAATGTTATCAATTCTTTCATATGTTGCTTTGAATTTAAGCTTGGGGTGAGGGGTCTAGAAAATATTATTTTTTCAAGCCTTTTATATGCGTATATATTTCCATGAGTAATGGTGCATTATTTATTACTGATATGTATATTTTGAAATTGGAACCAAATATTGTATATTTCTGTAAACAAATAGTATTTTTATTAATGAATATAAGTAATATAATATAGAGTTGGAAATTGAATTTTATCAGACTCAGAACATCGTATTAATTTGTTACGAGTTCAATTTTCGTGATGTATTGAAACATATTTTTGCTATTCAAATAAAGAAATGTTATGGATTTACAAAAGTAAGCTAGTTATATTTATTGCTCTTTAGTGTGAATAAAAAAATTCACTTTTAGTAAAAAGAAAAGAAAAGAGAATTATATATGAAGAATTTAATTTAAATACATAGAATCTATTTTTTTACAAAATAATTTTGCATGCTAGAATATTATTTCAAAGCAATGCCGAGTTTCAAAGGAGATGAATTAAAACATTTTCGAACTTAAAATAAGGCATTTTAAAAAAGTATAACAGTAAAATAGAACTTAAAGAAAAATTGAAAGAAGTAAATTATAGTAAATTGTGAAAATATTTGATGAAAATAAACTCTTACTACATTAGAACTAACTAATTCCCTGGTACTACAATCCATGTTGGACCATGGCCGTCAGCCACCATAACCTCTAATGACAGATTCCGAGACAGGGAGATGTTTTCGTTTTACGGGGGTAGGGTTATCAGCCCTGACGCATAACGCTGAACAATCATATTAGATCACGACCTGATGGCCGAGTGGCTAGCGCTCCTGGCGCTCGGAACAGTTTTCAGGTTTCGGGTTCACCGGCCATTCAGTCCGGCCACGGGTGCAATGGATTTTTAGTGCTTCGGAATCCACTTTACGGGTCGTAGGTCCCGGTCTCATATGATCGTAGAGCGTCACAGAGCCCAATCAGACTACTTTTCACCCACATCATTCCCACACTGCAAAGCGGCAACTCATCTCTGGGCACAATGATGTGGTGTGAGTAGTAGTAGTGATATAAGATCGGGACATACGTTTGAGGGGAATTCGAAATACTACAAACATCCATTTTCACCGGCGGGACTCGAACCCGAAAATCTGTGGCACCGAGCTCTAGTTACCTTACTACATTATAACGAGTACAAAAATCAAAAAATACCTCTAAAAATGTAAATATTTGTTCTATATCATATGTTTCATTGTCTATTATTCAATTTGAAAATCCTACTTTGTCGGTTATGAAAAAAAAAAGAAACCAAATTTCAATTCAAAAATATGGGCAAATCTTAGTAAAAATATATTTATTATTATTATTGTTTTTCAAAATATAAAAAGTAAGTGGGGATTACCGTAAAATTGAAAAATGTGTTTTGTTAAAAAAGACAACACTATTTTAATTGCAAACCATTCAATTTGTTTGTTACGAACTAACATTTCCTATTGTGAAATGTCGTTCAAGATTCACGGGATATCGCATTTTGAAGATACTAAACGTACCATATGGTTTAAAACTGTAACTTTAAGAATTCAACCCTGGCTTGTCTTTTTAGAAATGAGCTTAAGACCTTCTGAAAAAGCAGTTAAACCGTTCGTGTACCGTTTTTTTAAATAAAGTGGCCATGCATTTAAGAACTTTACATTAACTACTACCGAAGATCTGATTAAAAAATTATGCATGGTATGTAATGCCTGTTACACTGCACAATTTAAATGTAGCGGAACTAATTTCATCTGCATTATTAGTCAGACAACTATCTGAATAGACCCTAGAGGTAATATTTAAGGGTATTAAAAAGGTATTATGAACTTTTTCCTAGAAAGTGTTCGACAGAAAAATGCAATGAAGATTACTTTTAGACTATTCTGATATCTCCCAATCCATTTCTAACAAGTTTCAAGGTAATTTCATTGGATCATTTCTTTCAGAGTCCTTGCGTCAAAGAAATGAATCGATGCAATGCCAGATCAAATAGTCAGTTGTGGTTTATATCGGCCTTATAGCTCAAAGATGCATAATAGAAAGGGGTTAAATTTGACATTTGTGTAGGGTTCAGCAAAGAACTGTTGCAAATTTTAGATGACTGTTTTTATCAATAAGGAAAAGTAATAACAGTGGTATTTAACAATAAATAGCTAATTTAAACTATAATGCCGCATTTTCAAAATTTTAAAGGAAAAAAACTGAAGACGATTAAAATAAACCATTACTTTTTTTTGAAGTTAATTATTCTAGCTTATCAATTAAAGATTAAGTATATAAAATTTCAATTATAGATTAAATATCAAAATTTCAATTAAATATATAAATCTTTAATGGAAGTATTTTCCTTCCATTAAAACCCCTGATTTGTGTTAATCAAGGCACCAATAGATGCTACAGATTAACACCAATCATTTAACTAGTTTTCAGATTGGAAAACTAGAAAAAATAATAAATTGGTTTGAAATCATTTATTCAGGCTATCAAATTGATAAACTGAAATAACTACCAAAAAATAAAAAGTAAAGGCTTGTTTAATCGACTTCAAATATTACATTGAATTTTCGTTAAAAATACTTATAATGAAACAAATTCCATCAAAATGCGCATATTATAAGAAACATTCATATTTTTTACATCATTTGAAAACTAACACACACCACACACATTCAAATGGCAAACAATCCAAAAAATATCCAAGCAGAATATCTAGAAAATTCTACTTCATGAATAATGTATGTGAGGAAAGCAAAAAAAACAGATCCCAAAGAACAAAACACGGAAAATATTTCTCTCTTATGAGATATTCCATACATTTATTTTATGCTGAAGAATGGAAGAGTTCCGCTGGTCTTCTTTTTTATCAAAAATATGAATGCATCACTTTTGCTTTCAAGCATGTGTGTACTCTTTCCTATGCATAACTGGGCGTACATATTAGAATTTTTCGTTATTCACTCTTAAGAAAATTAGCACAAAAGGAATAAACTACGAAGTTAAAAATTATTATTAGTTACTAAAGTAATTATTTTTTTATTTCCGATGGAAGAAATTAGCACAAAGGAATAAACTATGAAGTTAAAAATATTATTATTAATTACTAAAATTTTTTTTTATTTCAATGGCTTGGATTATGATCAATTACAGCAACAAAAAGAACAACGAAAAAAGTAAAGAGAACAGAGCATACAACAAAACATGCTGAAACAGAGTTCATTCATCTAACATATCTCTAGCCTCCCAATATCTCTCGGCGAGAAAAGTCTTGCTCAAGAGCAGGACAGTTTCAAGATGCATGTGGAGTCCATGGCCTCTCCAGAGGCTGCTCATCAAGGAAGGGGCTTTTTGAGCCTGTAAAAAGAGATGGTTTCGCAGGCAGTCGATTTGTCAAATTAGCCTCCATAATAGTGAAGACATCAATAATATCCTTCTCACACACAGCAAAATCTGCGCGCTTGGATTGGAAACAGTCCACCGGCATTCACTGTAGCACACGAGGAAGGTATCATATCAAAAGTGAGGGGAGGAAGATATAATGTAAGCTGTAGATCTTTAGCCACTAAAAGTGTTACCAGGTGCACCACTGGGAGGTAGATCTACTGCGCACCCACTAAAGTAATTATTAATATTAATATTTTATATAGTCTATAACAAAAGAAAAATATTTGAATTCAAGTGAGTCAAATTATTCACTGTAATGTACCATATGCTCCGAATCGTGTCCCAAGATAATATGCATAATGTGCGTTTAATTTCATTTTCAAAATATGATGGCGGCATCAGTGTAGTGCATTCAGAAACTAAGAGATTCAACGGCGATTGGGACAATGTGTTTATAGCATTTCGTTGTTTCAAGTGAGAGTTTTCTGAATTTTCACTCATATGACTTTTTTTCGCAAATACGGGACAGTTACCCCAAAACCTCCCTCCCCTCATAGCCCATCGGGTCTGTTTAGCCCAGGTATAAAGCCTAATAAATTGTAATAAATTAATGGAATATAAGTCTCATAAAAGTGTTCTTTGTGCAAGCAAAAGGCT
>BPLR01021329.1:0-52570 GCA_021605095.1 Caerostris extrusa
AGTTACGTATTGCTGCTGTATACTTTTACTATGGCTAAATATTTCACATGATAAGAGATTTTTCCTACTATAATTGTTGGCCTACAAAATAAATAAGCTTATTGCTAGTTAAGCTAATATTTTTTTAATTAAAGAAAATTTTCTTATCCAACTCTAGACAAGAACATTTTTTTAATAAAAAAATATTTTTTACAAAAATTTAAACGATCAAGAAATTTTTAAACATTGTAAAAATAATTTTAAAATTATTTATCTTCGTTTTAAAATGTGAGTTCCCTGATAGACATATAATGTATTTTTTGGTGCTAACAATATAACCTTATAATCATTTGAGGTTTTATGTTTTTTATCATCAGATAAACTATGCGAAGTGTGATCATTTAACCTTAATATAAACAATGAAGCGAGCCCGCTTTCACTATGTCTAACTAATTCTCGTAAGTGAAGATTCATCTACTAGAATTGTTGTCTAGAATAAATAAAGGGTACATTACGTAAGAGTTGGACATTTAATGAAATATATATTTTACAAAAGGTTTAAAGCGACCAAACAATTTTTAAACATTGTAAATAATTTTTAAATTATTTATCTTTCCTTAATAATTTAAGTTCTAGATAAATATATGCAGATATTTTATGGGCTAACAATATAAATTTATAATCATTTGAGATGTATAATTTTATCTCGATATTACGTATACAGTTACGTGACATAACCTCAATATAAACTATGCAGCAGCCCACTTTCACTATGTCTAACTTATTCTCGCGAGATTCATCTACTAGAATTGTTGTCCAGAATAAATAAATTTTTACTTAAGATTTGAGAACGATTGTTTACTTAAAAAGTACATTTTACAGAAATTTAAACGATCAAATAATTTTTAAACATTGCAAATAATTAAAATTATTAATCTTTCTTTTAAAAAATTAATGGATGATAGATTAGATAGACAGATGGATGATTAATCCCTGATAGACAAATACATGTATTTTTGGGACTAACACTATAACCATATAGTATTCTCATTTAGATTTATGTTTTTGCTTATCTCGATAATCTATACAGTTGCGTGACTTAACCTTAATATAAACAATGAAGCAGCCCACTTTCACTATGTCTAACTAATTCTTTGTGAGTGGAGATTCTCAATCCACAAGAATTGCTGTTTGAAAAAAAATTTGAGGTCAATGACCACAGCGTTGAATTTTCATTTTTTTCTCCATCTCATCTAATGACATTTGACCTCAAGAACAGTAGCAGTCCCTTGAAACAGGAAGTAAGACTTCACCGGAGGTATTCAGTAAGAAAAGAAACTGCAGACTTCCTCATTTTCTGAAGAATGAAACAACATGCAAAATGTTTGTCAATGCATTTTATGTATTATCTGAAAAATTTTAATTTTAAATATATACTTAAATGTATTGATAAATAATAATGACATAATTTTTATTTAATTTTAATTAAAATATATAATGTTTTGTTTAAACAAGTAAGAAATCTTTTTGAAACTAGTACTGTCGTAACTTGGGTTCACTCATAATAATCGAAAAATATTATTAAATTAGATATTTAATTCTGTGAGGTTATTCTATATTTAGATGTACATAACAAATAAATAATTTTAATAATAAAAATGGAATAGCGAATTTGATACATGATATTACTGATTTGAAGTCTGTTGGTGTTTGAATCGATTTTTTCAGACCTAAGAGTAAAAACGATTAATCAAATGGTTTCTATGAATTTATTTTTCAATATTCATGTCGGAAAATATTTGTTCACTATATATTGATAAAATTTATTTTTACCTTATATTTTAATGTATTATCTAGTATATTACATGTAATACAGTTGTTCTCTTCTACACAATTTCAATATGGTCATGTTTATTGAAACCTATAAAATACAAACAATATTTTTGAAATAAACATCCAGCAATAGTTGTCTTTTAAACCAAAGATTTGAGCCTCTTGTTGCTAGAGGTTCAAAGGTTTTTTTTTTTTATATCCATTAAAAAACCTATGGACACTGCATCCAGACGTGTTATTATTCAGAAAAGTTTTTTGAATTTTAATTTGCAATGTAGAAAGCATCGAATAAAATATTTTTTCTGTCATTTTAATGTTTACTTTCTTAACTAGATTCGGAACACGTTCATGTTTTATTCCTTATCAAAATCTGAAAATCTTTCAAAAATGACTTATTCCGATTTTTTAAAGTACAATTGACATTGAGGTAGATCTCTAGAAACGCTACTGCGAGTATTGGTGTTGTCCTTATTTTAAAGTGAACGACTTATTACGACGCATTTACTTTAAAAATTTTAGCTTTAATCTTTAGATATTGTTAGGATACTCTAGGACTCATTTTGTGTAACATTTGTTTATAAAAATGAGTTCTGTTGATGAATCTATGAGGAACATTTATGTAGTCTTACACCAAAACACAATTGAAATATAGAAGGTAAACAGATATGGAGTACAAAATGTTTACATCAATGAAAAGTCATAAAGATGTATAAAATTATATATGTAGACTAAAGTAGATTAATGCAGACTGCATAGACTAATGCTGTTAGTTAATTTTTAAAAAAACATTTATTTCTTTTTTTAATTTGACTACAATTCACAATTGAAAAGAGAATAAAATATTTTCGTTTTTAAATACTAACTTCTAAATAATAGATTAAATGTTTCTTTTTCGTCTAGTTAATGTAAACATACGTTTATATATATTGCGTATTGTTACTGAGAATTAAAATTCCTTTCGAGATGAAAATTCTATATTTTGGGAAAAATGTATATCATAAAATAAAGTACAGATTTAGATAATTATTTTGTTTTTCAGCAAAACATGGCGTCAAAAAAGACATTAGTGGACTCTTTTTTTTTTTATTTCTTTAATAACGAGTTTCTTTTCAGCATGTAACACAGTCATTAAGTATTTTTTGTAGCGAAACAAAATCGTCATATAAAAATGAATCGAATAGATCGATCCTTTTATTATTTATTTTTATCGATCATCGATCGATTCGATCGATATAAATCGATCGATAAATCGTCATAATCAAATTTTATAGGTAGAGTTGATGAATGTATTTAAATATAAATACAAAAGCCCCTAGTTTTCAAGAATAAACTGTGTTTCAGTACATTATTAAATAAAAGAAATTTGCAAAATATTACAAAAAAATTATTTATTAATTATATTAGTAATAAATCTGAAGATGATATGCACTTTATTTAACAAAAAACAATCCTTTATTTCAATTTTAATAAACGTCTTTGGCTATGATAATTATTTTCCTAAAAGAATAATTTTTAAAATAATAACTAAAATATAAAACCAGTAAAAATCGTCTACAGAAATTTGACAATACGATTTGGTATTGTAACTATGAGGGTCACAGTGTCTTTTAAGAATTCACCTTCCTCTTTTGAAAACAGAATTAATGCCTAACAGAAAACTTCCATTTTTATGTTGAAGATTTTTATGACAAATTCAAGTAACATTTACCAATTGGGCTAGAAGATAGACCTCACTCCGAAATATTCGTTCTAAATTGAAGTGGCAAAATGAGGTTGTGATGTAACAGACTCAGTGGAGCATGCACCCTCAAACTGAAAACAGTAAAGCACCCTGAAAACTACTTTAACTATCAGTTTGGGGAGAATTCCCCCCCCTTTCTTTTTTAAGCTTCAGAACTGAGGCAATTCGAAAACATTTGTGCCTAAATGAAATGTTCCATATTTATGTTGACGATTTGTTATGACAAATTGTAACGTTTACCAGTTGGGCTACAAGATTGGCCACACTTGGAAATATTCGTTCCAAATTGAGTGGCAAAATGAATTGATAACGTAAAACTTTTGGAATCGCATAGTGATGAAATTTGTCATTTGGGGGAAAAGAAATCACAATTCGCAACATTTATGTAGATATATATGTTAAAGATACTGTTATATTTATTTTTTTGAAAATTTGTATTATTTCCAACTATGTCACTTTCAGAATCTACTTATAAAATATTCTGTTACGTAAAAAATCGACATCAAAATCACCGGAAAAAAGGAATTATATATTTTTAATTTAAAGATACTTATAAATAATTTTGACCAATATTTTTTTCAAGTAAGGCCAGTGAATTAGCTGCAAACTATGCACCATGTCTTATCAAAAATTATGATAATAATGTATTCGGAAATAAAAAAAAAATTAAACATTTGCTCAAAATATAATTTTGTCAAAACGTTTTCTAATAACATGTTATTTTTCAGGATGGAGGAAATAATTTTTTGTCTAAAAAGAACTAAATAGTGACGAGCTGTTTTGAGAAAAATTGACAATCATACAATCAATAGCAAAAACCAAAAATGGTTTTCAGATCTTACTTTCCACAGATATTACAAAATGCCACTTTCTAGAAAGTGTTTTTATTGATAAGACACAATTTTATTGCTCTTTTAACAGCTGAAAATAGAACAAAAATTTTTTTTATTGCAGATGATTGAATTTTGACTTAGGAAAACAGTACAGCAGTAAAAAAATCGTGCTGTAATCATGTTCATTGAGAATTTTGTAAAGTTTAAAATATGAATTAAATATTACTCTTCAGTTCATTCGATTACTTTTTATTCAAACGATTACGATTTTTATTTACGAATTTCGGGTATTTTATTTCAAACGATTACGATTTTCACATAGGAATTTCGATTACTTTTTTTTTTTTGAAACGATTACGATTTTTATTTACGATTTTCGATTACTTTTTTTCAAATGATTGCGATTTCACTTACGAATTTCAATTCCTTTTTTAAAAGATTACGATTCTTATTTACGAATTTCGATGACTTTTATCCAAATGATTACGATTCTTATTTACGAATTTCGATTACTTTTATTCAAACGATCACGATTTTTATTACTTTTTGTATACACTCTATTTAAAATATTAAACTTTAAAAACACGTAGTACAATAAAAGGTAGAAAAAATCCATAATATATTGATGATAGTATTTTTTTGTATTCATATATTTATTGAGTTTAAAAGGTTATTTTTCAATAAATTTTAAGAAAATTCTTTGAAATAATTAATAAGATTTTCTGTATGACGAATATTAAAAATGATAAATTTTCATAGCAAATGATAAAAAAAAGAAGGTTGCTTACGCCTTTTTTATCTTAATGTGATCTAGCGCAATTTAAAACGGTTATTGACTCTTAAATATCAAATTAAAACAGGTGGTTGCAATGATATTGCAAAAACAGAAGAAAGACCCGAAAAAAAATACATAAATGGTTTTTCCCCTTCTTATTCTTTATTATTTATCTGTTATGAGTAGATTATATACCTAAAGCAAAAAAATTAACCTCATTTTTTATAATGTTGAAAGGCGGTTGCTTTGTATGATCTCAATGTAGTGCATAGTTTCACAAGTAAACTCAATGAATTCATATTACAGAATGTCACTAATGAATGCAATAAAATATTAAAGTGTTGAAATAAGAACAAAAAAGTATAATAAGATATTGTATATTTTTTTATAAATTATAGTTTTAAAAATTCATGAATTATTCCGCCACTCCTTACAATAAAATACTTCTTTGAATAATTCTCTAAATTAATAACACGATAATACTGATTACAAATTATTCAATTTGAAAAAAATATTTGAAGATTCATAGTGATGGAAAATTAATAGAATTATTAAAGATTTGTTTGTCTCTCTACGGTCATATTGTGCATGAGGGCTAAACAGACCGGGACCTACAGTTTTAAAGTGGATTCCGAACCCCTACAAATATCCATGGCATCGCCGGGACTCGGACCCGAAGCTTGTGGTACCGAGTCATCAGAATTGTCAGCAGCAAAGGCCATCGGAAAGAAAATTGTAGTTAACATGTTCATTCGTTGCTCAGTGGTAAGACGAGTATGATAGCGTGATCCGATTTTTTTCTGATGACGTGAGTTGCAGTCACTGCTTTAAAAGGAGGACTTAAATTTTGTTGTTGTTGTTTCTTATCCCACTTGGTAGATAGCAACATCTAGAGCAAAAACCCATGTGATCTCATGGAAGGAAAGAAAAGGGGTATTTCTATTGCGATAAAGCACCCGTAGGTAGAAGTCTCACCTGACTCGGAATCTCTGAAGAAGAGGCATGCTTCGGGAGGACTTTTAGACGGAACTATCCCGCATTTGCATATCGTATGAGAGAAAACCCGGCAAACTCCCACCAAGTAGTCCGACTAACGAAGCAAGATGCTGAACACCGCAAAATTCTGTCTAGTCTCCGCATTTTTTGAAACAGTGCCTACAACAAAGCCACCAGTGTATTGAACCTCAGCCCTAATGCTCATTAGTAACTCACTTTACCACTGAGCCACGACATCGTTTACACTTGTATTATATAAATATTTCAAAATTCTATAGAGTGAGGAGTAAAATTTTTATTAGGGAAAGTTTAATTTTAGAGGTAATCATAAACAAGGAAATGCGCAAAAATTGTAGGGAATATTAATAATTTTTTTTTTTTAAATATTTATTTGAAATTTATAATTTATATTTGACAATATTTTTTATATTTTGAATTTTAACAAAAATGAATTACTATTTATAGTTAATTTTACAGGACAACACAACTGAATATTGAAAGTCACTTTTGAAATAAGAAATTTTTTTTTGGAGTTATTTAGTTTCGATTTTTAAAATCAGAAGAATTGAAATTCCGTCGATTTACCGTTTTTAAAAAATTGGCACTCCAAAACATTATAAAACTTTTATTTTGATGGATATTGATCTGAGAAAATGTGGCAAAAATAGAACAAAAATGATTGAAGGCATACATAAAAATAAACTATGTACACAGATTTTCAGCATATTATTTTGCTTTATGAGACATTTGATAAAGTTAAGATAATTCAGAATTTCTTCATTTTGTCCAAATGACAGTAGAGATTGAAGAAAGATCGTGATTTTTCTTAAATATCTGTTTAAAAAATGAAAAAAAGTTTGTATCCAATCAAAATTGAAAATATATCCACAAATAGCTTAAATATTAATCGATAATTCAATAAATACAAATTGGCAACATAAATCACAAATTATTTTAACATAACTTGCTATCATCATTATACTTTCTGAAATACCATGGCTTACATATTCAAAATTATTAATCCTCTTCATATATGTATCTCTAAAAATTCAGACTAATTATTTTCTTTCTTTGAGTTAATTTTTAAACTATTTTAAAATACAGTAACCTAATTCATGGAAAATAAGTATAATCGTATAAGTCAATGCCAATCTTATTAGTTACAACAAATTGTAACTAATAAGGATTTAAAAACAGCTATAAAGCGGTAAAAATATCGTCACCGTAATAAACAACCTGTCTGAGTAAATGAGGCATGTAATTAGTGTCATAAATTTACCGTTGCCGAGTTCAAAGAAAAGATAATGCATTCTAAATTAGTAGATTGAAATCAATTTCAAGGGTGTTGAAGTTATCATTAGGCAGTTGTTGAGCTTCGTAATCTAAGTTTTAAAAAAAAGGTGCAATAATACTATTTTCGAACTTGAAAAACTGTAAGATAATAACGGGAATTTGAGTGTCTTGTAATTGCAGTTTAAAAATCTTACTTGCAAGGGTTTTTCAGAAAAGGAGAATTTTAGGAAAAAAAAAATAAAATGAAGGCTAATTGTAAATTTAGATTTTTTTAAAAAAATAAAAACGTTCTTTAATTTGTTTTCTTGTCTAGAGAACAATAAAAATGTAATTGATACAAATGTTTTATTTTTTTCAAAATTCGAATTTAGTTCCTTGTGAATAATAGTAGTTTATATATAAATAGACCTAAAGAAAGGTTAAAAAAATTGATATTTTATAATTTACTTGATTAACACATTCTCATTTTTTTATAATGAATATGAAGAAATATTTTATCTATAAAATAAAAATTAAAAACAAAAAAAAAAAAAAATAAAGAAAAGCTTCTATTAATCTATTGCAAATAAATAAAATTTTTGAATATTGATATACATAACAAATTTATTAGCATATGTTTTATGTAACTGAAATATTTCATTCATTTTTTTTTACTTTCAGAATTAGATATTGTTTAATTCTTCCATAATTATTGCTTAAAATATATTTTTTAAATATTGAGAATTATTTTTAATTTATAAAGGAAGAAATATTTAAAAAAAAAAAAAAACTTTATTTTATGTATTGTAACAAATTGAGTCAAGAGCAATTATCGCTTAATATTATCTTATAAAAATGAAATGAATATTTTTAAAATTGTAAATAATGTGAAAAATGAAGTCATTTAAATAAAAATTACTAAAAATATCAGAAAAACAGAGAAATTATATCGATGCATTTTTTGATGACTATCGAATCGGTTTATGTAGATGATTATCTATTTATTATTCTGAAGATTTTAAATCTTTTAATCTACATTTAAGTACTGTTTACAAAAAGATTATAACTAAATATAAAATAAATGCATTGAATACTAAAGTTTTCAGAATAACAGCGAGAGTAAAAAGAAATAAATAATTTAAGCAAATAATTTTTATTGATTAAAATCTAATACATGGAGTTTTATCTAGTTTGATTTTCAATTTAAGTATTAAATTTCTGGGGTGATACATTTTGTTTTCATTTTTAAGTTCCAAGAAGTTATTTTTAATAAAAATAGTCTTTCTTTATAAAAATTATTTTGGACAAGCTTGAATAATTAATCTATCAAGCGCTACAAATTCTCCACATTTTATACATTTTCTCAATATAATTACATAACTTTTATTATAATGAAAAATTTATTAAGTAAAGCAAGTATAAATAAGAAAAAAATATTTCGATATTTTGTTTCGAAACGTTAGTATAGTTTTGGGAAGGTTAATAACTGTAAAATTAAATCTTAAATTCATTTTACAAGTCTTTTTACCATTTAAGTATGATATGATATTTCATAAGAAATTTCTCAGCAATTCTAAAATATGAAATATTTATTAGAATAAAAAGTTCTTTCTTTCAACTGATTTTTAATCAAGATGAAAATTTAATGAATCATGACTTTATAATTATCATCAGTTGATGAATGAATATATTTAATGCAAAAATTTCTTAATATTGAAGACAAATTCTACATAAAGAGAAAAACCCAGTGAATTTTACCTGAAAATACGAAAATAGAGCAAGCGTCACCATTTTGTGTTCCGATGTTGAAATATTTTATGTATTCTGGGACATATTTTGTGGTTCTATTGTTCAAAATATTTCTTTACAAATGAATCACATCCTGATTTACAGAGGAAGCGATTTTTTATTACGTAAGGTAAATGCGTATGAACCCTTACGAAAAGTAAACAAACAATGAGTCATATAAAGTAAACAACGAGGAACCGACAATACGGAATTCAAATGGAAGGATGTTAAGATTTAATGAGTGATCGAGTTAAAAATCAAAGAATGACTAATAAAAAAATCCTATAAATTGCAATTTGTGAGGAAAATACACGATGACCGTATGATAATGATGTTCAGTGGTGTGATAGCATGATAATATCACGAATTTATGGCCCAATGATAAAATCATTTTTCTAATAAATGGAGGATAAAACTTTTATGGAATGTTAAACGACTAGAAACTGATTTGCATAAAAGATATAGATCTCTGTTATTAGATACTGGGAAAAAATAATAAAAAAAAAAAAAAAACTTATAACTTTTTAAGAAGGAAAATTTAATAATTTCAGTGAAACTTATATCATAAATATTTCATTAACACTTTAAGAAATATGTTTGTTAATATTTAAATAGATCAAATAAATATAAATGTGAAAATGTAATACGAATAAAAATAACATAGATTATTAAAAATAAAATAATATATTTTGCTTTTAAATTTGCTGCAAATATTCAAAAGAAACATCAGGAGACATTCTAAGCAATGTTTACATTTTCGGAGATGGATTATTATACATTTTAATGAAGATTTTTTTCAACTTTGTAATTTTTCACTCAATACTACTATACCACACCACATCATTATGCCAAAGAGATGAGTTGCCCCTTTACAATTTGGGAATGATGTGGGTGAGAGAGAGAATCTGATTGGGCTCCTAGGCGTTCTACGGTCATAAGAGAGCGGGACCTACTGCATAAAGTGGATTCCGAACCACTACAAACATCCATCGCACCTCCGGGATTCGAACCCAAAACCAGTGGCACCAAGCGCCAGAGCGTCAGACACTCGGCCATTCAGGCCCCAATTTCACGCAATACTAAAATATCTCGGATTAATTAACAAAATTTATTTCTGTTACATTAAAATGTTTTATGTTAGTTGTAATTCAAATTTTAATCGAAACTCTACCCCCTCATTGGAAGAATAAACGAATTTTCAATAATGAGCGGGGTAATTTTCCAAATGAATTCTTCCATTTGAAATTTACCAGTTTAAAAAAAAAATGATATTTTCATAAAATTGATTTGTAAGCTCAATAATTCAAGTAAAGCTAAAAATGCATAATATTTAATTAAATGAAATGTATTTGAAGATAATTTTGTTAAAATGTAAATTATGCTTTTCATTATCTATTCAGAAAAAAAATATTATCTTGTCTTTTTTTCTTCATTGGCGCAACAGTCCCATGAGGGCCAAGGCTGTCTGCCTACTGGCAGATTTTGAGACAGGAGATGTTTTTCTTTTTAAAGGGTAGGGTTATGAGTCCTACGTCCAATGCTTTACAGTCCTATTAGACAGGAAACTGCGGCTTAAAGTGGATTCCGAACCACTATAAACATCCAGGGCACCTCCGGGACACGAACCCAAAACCTATGATATAGAGTGCTAATTACTCGATCATCACAGTTTTTTTGTCTATCTTACTTTTAGCATTCCTATATTTTTGAAATATAGACTATATTTCTGCCACACTAAAAATGAAATATTTCAACTTAATTAGAATTTTTTTTTAAATTGGCACTCGGAAATGATTCACCATAATTTGTTTTATAAAACCAGGAATGGAAACCACACAAAACAATTTAGTGAATGATGCTATTTTAGAAAAGAATAAAGTCGTAAATATTAGAGACGAGAAATTGGTTAAAGCAGTGTTTAAAAAGTTAAGTTTTTAAACATGTCTATATTAATTATCATAAACCATTGTTAAGTTTAACTTCAGACTATGAAAAGTAAAGGCAGCTCATTGTTATTCTTCTTCCATAGGCTTGTGTCTGGGTTTTTCTTAAAACTAAAACATATTTTAAGCATAAGGTTTGCATGAAACTACCGTTTCCTTTTAATTCTTTTTGTTAGATAACCATTGTAACATAAAATATAACTGTTGATTCTGTGCAAATCGATACAGGAAAGATGACAGAAATTCTGTTGTTGTTGTTTCTTCTCCCACTTGGTAGACAACAACATCTAGACCAGAACCCATGCAGTCTCATGAACGAATGTAAATGGGGAGCAGCTTCTGTTGTGATGGAGCATCCATAGGTAGAAGTTTGACTTGACTACGTGACGCTGACTTTTTACGGGGTAGGGTTGTCAGCCTACACCCAACAGTCATATTAGACGGGGACCTACGGCTTAAAGAGGATGCCGAACTACTACAAAAATCCATGGCACCGCCGGGACTCCAACTAGAAACTTGTGGCATCGAGCGCTAGTCACTCGGCTATCAGGCCCTACACTGACGTACCATGGCTTTAATCTAAAATATTGTGGCATTTAAAGAATAACTTTTAGTTTTGGGTTTTATTATTTGAAGCCCAAATGAACCAATAGCTGATGTAAATAACTACTAACTCCATGACATTACATTCCATAGCAGTCTGCCTACTGGCCAATTCCGAAACAGGAGATGTTTTCTGTTTACGGGGTAGGGTTATCAGCCCTACGCCCAACAGTTATATTAGACTGGGACCTACATTTTAAAGTGGATTTCAAACCCTAAAACATCCGAGTCACCGCCGGGACTCGAACGTGAAACTTGTGGCACTGAGAGCCAGACAGTCGGTCATTCAGGCCCTACGCTGATGTACCATGGCATTAATCTGAAATATTTTTATTTCTAATGAAGCTGACAAATATTTAGACAATTGTCTTTATGCCATAAGCAAGGGCTGCACTGACGTTACTAATTTAGCACTACCCAGGGAGGGGGTCACGTGTAGCTTGAAAATATGCTACGGACACCAGTAACACTACCCCCGTAGCGCTCTCGCTCATCATTTTAACCATAGGACCTATGGTTAAAAAAGTGGATTCCAACCACTACAAACATTCACTGCACAACCAGACTCGAACACGAAACCTGTGGTATAGAGCGCTAGCCACTCGGCCATCAAGCCCATTTATCTGAAATATTGTAGGTTTTTAAAGAATAGCTTTTTTTTGGGTTTCTTTATATTAAGCCCAAATGAACCAAATAGCTGTAACACTCATTGTTGCTTTTTTTCACTATAAATTTTGTTTATATGAAATGATGATATGCTACTCCTCCAGTTTGAAAGAAATGACATCAAAAAGTGACTACTGGTGCTTGTTGGAAGTATTTTGAAATTACTTTTTTACGACACTCAGAGAGGAATGCGATCTCTAATGTAGGAATGCGATCTTTTATGTAGTCTAAAAGTTTTCACGATAGTAATATTTCACTACCAGAAATTTCTGGAATTCTAAATCTTTCTGAAATATTCTTGTACTAGTTGAATCAATAAGAAATCACATTACAACCATCCTAAAAATATTTAAACACTGTAAAATTAGAAATGAATGCAATTTTAATACTTCTTTTATACCAGTGTGTATAAGTGTTAAAACAAAGTAATACTTTATCTGTTACACAATAAATGCAAAAATATTTCTTAAGACAGATTCTATTTACAGAGAGAAATGCGATCCTAATGTAAGGAATGCGATCATTTATGTAGTCTAAAGTTTTCACGATAGTAATATTTCACTGCCAGAAATTTCTGGGATTTCAAAACTTGTGGAAATATTGCTGTGCAATTTAAATCAATAACAAATCACACTACAACCATACAAAAAAATTTTTTAAGCAATGTAAAATTAGAAATAAATGTAATTCTAATACTTCCTATATACTATAGTGAGTATGACTTGTAAAACATAATAATACTTTATCTGTTACACAATAAATGCAATAATTAATTAAAACTTTTGGAAATTTTCTTGTACAATTTGAATCAATAACAAATTACACTACAATCACCCAAAAAAGATTTAAACAGTGTAAAATTAGAAATAAATGTAATATTAATGCTTCATATGCCAGTTAGCATGACTTGTAAATCTCAGTAATACTTTATCTGTTGCACAATAGATGCAAAAAAATATTTCTTAAGAGAGATTCTAATTACAGGAAAGCATATTATTTTGAATCTGGATTATTTTAAGAATGAACTGGGGTAGATTTTTCCATGTTATTTATTATTATTTACTTTGTCCTTAAATGTTTTTTCATGTTAATTTTTTCCTTTTCAAATCTCAAGCTGAGTTTGATTTTCAAAAAAAAAAAATGATCTTGGAAAAACTTACAAAAAGATTTCATTGTCAATAGAAAAATTAATTACTTAAAATTTTTTTTTTAAAGGAAAACAACCAAAATTAATTTATCATCGGCGATGCAACAAAAGACTTGTGTATCAACGGTTATCAGGCTTTCACGGCCAAAAAGTAACCGATACTCCGCTTTGAAAACCGGAAATGCGTCTTGACCGACATATTCATTGAAGGTTAAATTCAAAAGCGGGAAAAGTCTTTCAGGCTACCTCTTCATTTACCGTTACCAGTCAATTGAAGAAAAACATTACAAAAAGAGAGATAATGGAATTATCAAGAACACAACAAAAGAAAAATTCCCCACTAAACGTTCCAGCGCATTCTCAGTAAGTGATAACAAGCCACCACATAAAGGTTGTTCCACACACAACCAGAAGGACGTCTAGGTAGTTTTTGTGCAAACGGAAGTTTTGTTTTCCTTTTAGATGCGTTTAGACTTTTTCTCTGTTGACCGGTGGTTGACATTCGTTGCAGCATTGTTCTTTTCGATGTCAAACAAAAGCCATGGAATCAATCTCTTAAATGTGACAAGGAACTGCTGTTAGAGAACAGATCTCCAAGGACCTGCTAAATTTGTCATTTAACTGCTTGCTGCAGCATATCTGATTAGAGTTTTGTCCCTGCATTGTTTCTATTTGATTCAATTTCGGGAAATTATTAGCTGAGAACTACGCAATGAGTACGGCGTTCTAATGAGGAAAAAAAAAAAAAATATCATTAAGATGATAACGTGTATTATTCATGGGTCAAATCAAGGATATTTTAAGCAATTCGGGAGAATTTCACGTGAATAAGTCTTTCAACATATCTGGAATTACACTAATGCAGCTTAATAATTATTATTGATAATCCTCAGATGTTTGTAATAACTTTATCGTACACAGATTTACATTAATGTCATTCATTAATTATTTAAAAAATCATTGAAAATGAGATAGTAATATTTTTGAAAATTATCTAGAATTTTTATATCGGATATTATTTAATGTTTTATATTGTAAAAATAAATTTTTTTTTATCACTTCTTTTTTGTAACGCTGTTTTTAACATTTAATTCCCATTGGATTCCCTATTTCGACATACACATATTTACATTAATGTCATTCAATAATTATTAAAAAAAAAAAAAAATAGAAAAATATTTCTGAAAATCATATAGAAATTTTTATACCATATATTATTTCAAATCTTATATTATATAAATAATAATTTTATTTTTCACTTCTTTATGCTAAGCTGTTTTACTTAACATTTAATTCTATTACATTCTCATTTATGGAACATTTTTTATAAAAAGAAAGAAAAAAAGTTAGTTAACTGTAGGTTAAAAATGTTAACTACCTATTGTTTGAAAAAAATATATATAAAACAACAATTTGTGTTACAAACGAAACTTCAATATTTTTTGTAACTTTAAAAAGAATCTATATAAAAAGTAGTTAAACAATCACTATCATGTCAATATAACATGTAAACAAAGAACTATTTATTATTATTATCTTTTTCAGTGGAAACATATTTTAGTTAAAGAATTGAAGCAAAATAGAAAGACAAGAGTATTTGCTGTTACAAATCAAATTTACAATAAAATTTTCGAAATATATCGACAGTAAAATGTAGTTAGTCATCAATATCGTAAAATAATATTCACATACTATACAGTTGATTGAAAGTAGCTCACTTGAATTTTTATGACGACATAGATAATATTCTGCGCCTAGATTTCTGTCTACATTGTTTTATAGAAACGAAGACTCACTATAAACCTTCTGATATTTGAAACAGTTTTAGACCTGCCATAAATTTGGGAAGAAGAATCTAGCTTACATCACTCTCCCATATACTCTGGTTACGACTTAAATTTCATAAAAACATCTTTGCCTTGCTTTTATTTATATGAAATTGCGATCGAAAATTTTTATAGTTGTCACACAAATCAGTAAAACACAATATAGTAATAAAAAGCTTAAGGTCAAGTAGAATATTTTCGGTTTATCAATAGATTGACAGCTTTTTTTCCTTCATTTACACATTTCTTTACTTTGAATAGTTGCTTTTATAACTTACTTTATGTTTTCCTTATTATGAAAAATTTTAAATTTTGATACAATTAATAATAATCAATTTTTAAAATAAATTCCAATACATTTATATATTAATAAGTAATAAAATTAAATAAATTATAAAATTACAGATAATTTAAGTGCGTATTTGTCAATAGTTTTAAACAAGAAAGAAGTTTGATTGCTAAATAATTTGTTCGTGTTTTTGGTACAAACTTAATGGGCCTGAATGGCCGAGTGGCTAGCGCTCTGGCGCTCGGTATCAGAGGTTTCGGGTTCTAATCCCGGCGCTACTATGGATGTTTAGTGGCTCAGAATCCACTTTAAACCGTAGGTCCCGGTTTAATAGGATCGTAGAGCTTTGCGGGGGTATTGTTACTCCACGTCCGTCGTTCATCTTCAAGCTACGCGCACCTCCTGGGTAGTGCTACGTGAGTAACGTCAATGCAGCGCCTTCCTTAAGGCATCAAAAAGTTTGCCAACTGCATTAGAACGAAAAAAGTATGAATTTAAATAAGGGTTTTGAAATTTATTTATAAAGAAATAAGTCATGTTTTAATATATGAATGTAATTACTTATGTTTGAATGTACGATATCACGTATTTCAAAAACTGCTTATTATTTCAAAAAACTTTCTTATATAAAAGATAGTCTTTGTTTCTTGCATGAGGTCATAGAAATTTCAAACGTTTTATGCAATAAGAAGATAAATATATTTATATAAAAAGTGAAACAGAAGCAATAATCTTTGATAGTTAAAAAAAATGATGAGCTACTATTTTTATGCTGAGGCGTATAGTTTTTATTAAATGACGTACTTTGATATATCATGGAATACAATTGTAATATTTCTTTTCTGACATTTGCTAATAGATTTTCACAAATGATATATGTTTCTGAAATTGAATTTTATCTCTTAAAAAAAGACACTTTTCACTAACCTATTTTGTACATCAGGAAGAAGGGTTTGAAATGAGATGAGTAGTAAAATAATCGGAATACATATATGACAGTACATTTTACAAAAAACTGATTTAATTTACAAATATGGCATTCTTATAAATATGACGATGATTAAAAAGTTCAATATCCCCTTCTTATTAAGATACCTTCCTAGAAATGCTGACATATGTTCCAAACTGTCGTCATACTGCCACCAGTTCCAAATATAGTCAATTAAAACCATCTTGTCACAGAAAAACATGACATCATTTAAATAATGGCTTATTTGTCATTAACAATTTTGTAATGATAAATAACTACCAATATTTATATTAGATTTGTTAGAGATTAGTCAACAAATTGCTTATTGTATCATCTATAGATATATCATTTGTCTACATATAAGTTTACAAAGAAAAATATCATTACAAATGCTATATTCGTATGTGATAAATAATTAGAAATATATTTGATTATCTTACATAAAATTCATGGAAAAAATTTTAGTATAGCTGATTTATAAATAAATTTTTTTTTTTTATGAATTGTTGCACATTAAATAAAATATGGATTGACCCACCAAATACAGAAGTAGAAGGGTGGTTATAAAGTGGTAGGACACTTAAAATAGCTATAGAATAGCTATTAAATGTTTTATGTATCATTTGTTAAGGAGAAGATGGCAATTGGTAAATGCATGAATTCTGTGAATTTTTTCTTTACAAATAGAAATACTGTCTCAAAGACTTAAGTTTAATTAGCGAGATAATTGAATCTAGTCAATAAAAAAAATTTGAAATTTTGTATGTGATAAAGCATAGTAACAGAAAGCAAAACAAAAGGAATCTGATGTATCATATGGTGTTATTCTTGAATTCGCCATATATATTCAATATATGGCGACAAAATTGCAACTTATTCCAGTAAGAGATGAATAACGATTTAGCAAACGAAAATTAATAATGACTGAACATAAGGAAATTCCAAATAATATATTTTTATAAAATAATTTATTTTTATACGATGCCACGGAAAAATTTAAATGTAAATACTATCAAATCCCTATTTGCTTTTACAACTTTTAATATCATACTTTAAAAAGTTATAATGAAATATTTAGCGATTTTGTATATGAAAGTCAATTTTTAATACTTGAATTATATGTAATTAATATTAAGAAATTAAGACTTCTTATTTCTTAAAAAGAAATTATTTGGTTTTTATAGGATAACAAATACTTTTTAACTCTGTAGATCATAGAATGCAAAATTTATATCTCTTTATGATTTTGAGAATGTGGCATCTTTCAGAGGTTTTATGTATGTACATAGTTTAAAATGTATACATTTAAAAAAAAGGATTTCAATAAATAATTTGGAAGAAAAATCATAATTGAATATTTTTCGAAATAGAAACACTTCCTTTAAGTTACTGCAAATTATTTATTGCATAGTAAATATTTATATATTTCAGTTTGAGGTTTTTATATTTTTATAGATTTTATTAGTTAATATTTCATGTTTCTCTGTAATATACATTATTTTCGACGTTACAACAAGTAATTGATAGTTATTATTAATTTTTTTTCAGAATAAATTTGAGAAATTAAGTTTTGGAACTTACAAATACTTCCTCAAAAATAATTTAGTATGGCTTTTTTAATTTAAATATTTTATGTAGTCTTTCATATTCAGTGAAATTAAATTTCTTATAAATTTTATTCATTTGATAAAAGAATGATAAATTTATGCATTTTAAAAGAATGATAATATTGCTTAAAAATTATTTTAATGTGTTTAAAATATTATAATTCAGTAATTCATTAACATGCGAAAAGCTAACATTATGTACCACAAATAATTTTCTCTCCAAAAATAATTACTTTAAAAATCTATTTTTATAATGAGAAGGTTATTGTATAAAGATAATATTTTAAAAGTATTTAAAAAACAAGACGAAACTTTTTCATATATAAAATTTCAAACTAATTCCAGATGTGTAATTTTTTTCCTTCTGAATTATTTCGTTTTCCTTCCAAATACTTGAATATATTTATATACATAAGCTACATGTCACGTAAGCAACGCCCGAATATTTGATGGAAGATATTTAACACGAGATGAAAGAAACTTGTTTTATAATTACCTTGAGAAACTGGCTTTGTTATAATATGAATGTTACACGTGTTTTCCGTAATTACAATCAAATATTCAACAGATAAAATTGAGTCATTTATAACCATATTTGCTCCATATTCACTAATAAAAAAATCTAAAATTATACAAGATTTCTTGTTTTTCTTAGATTAATATTTTTATACAGATATTTTGATTATAAAACATTTTTAGTTGTACGTGTTGAGAAACAACTAAAACTTTTGCTACTTTTTGTTATATAAACATTCATGTAACACATTTTTATCTCAATTTATGCTATCATTACATACAACTTTTGCAACTAAATTTTATTTTGAAATTTAAAACGTTGATTTTAAATTTTAAAATCTTAAATATTGCTAAAAACTGGAAAGAATGGAACTTTGATTATTAAAATTAAAATTGCTTTTATTATAAGTTAAAAATTGGTTTATTTACTCTTGTGAGAATTTAGTTTAATTTTTAAATTGATTTTTCATAATGATATTACAGAAAACAAATGCTGAAAAATAGATTTCAAATAAAATTTTAATAAAATTATCATTAGGTGAAACTACAAAATAAAAATAAAATTAATTAATAAATAAAAACAAACTAACTATAAATAAGTTTCTAGTTTAATATTTTTATACAGATATTTTGATTATAAAACATTTTTAGTTGTACGTGTTGAGGAACAACTAAAACTTTTGCTACTTTTTGTTATATAAACATTCATGTAACACATTTTTATCTCAATTTATGCTATCATTACATACAACTTTTACAACTAAAATTTATTTTGAAATTTAAACGTTTTAAATTTTAAATGCTCAATCTTGCTAAAAATTGGAAAGAATGAAACTTTGATTATTAAAATTAAAATTGCTTTTATTATAAGTTAAAAATTGGTTTATTTACTCTTGTGAGAATTTAGTTTCATTTTTAAATTGATTTTTGATAATGATATTACAGATTTCAAATAATATTTTCATAAAATTATCATTAGCTGAAACAACAAAGTAATAATAATAATAATTAATAAATAAATAAAAACAAGCTAACTATAAATAAAAAAAACTTAAATAAAAATAACCTAACACAAAAATTTAATTATTATATTTTTTAATTTTTAAATATAAGATTTTTTTTTATTGTTAATTAATATAAAACTGAATTTAACCAGTTGTATTTATTTGCGAAATTTATATTACTTTCAGTTTATGACCATAAAAAAGTGGGATTTAGGAATTATTTAAATTTGATTTGAATAAAATCATGTTTTTGTAAAATTGAAATGCATAAAAATTGCGAAAGTATTGAACATTGCGAAAGTATTTTAGCATTTTAACTATTTTACTACAGTCCAATGTTCCTTTAGTTTAAAAATTCATACATTAATTGGTTAATTCATTAAATTAATAATTCAATTAATTGATATATTTTAATGTAATGTCTTAGTTTTTTTACTAAAATATTTTAAATGAAAATATTACAAAAAGAAATATCGAAAACCAAATTGAATTTTAAAAAAACTAATCACAGTTGTGTTAAAAAAAAATAGGATAATTTAAAAATATATATATAAATTCATAGTCAATTTCTTTTTTTCAATAAAATTAAAATCGAAAAAAAAAAATTTGTTATTGATTATTTTTTCTTTCAGTTAAGTTACCTTCAAAGTTTTATAATTATGTGAAATTCAATAACGTTATGTATCTTTTACAGATACAATGAAAGCAAATAATCAAAGAATGTAATCTTTTCCTTTCAACATCGAAAACCTTGTAATATTTAACCGCGAAGTAATGTTTATATTTACATCCACGGATTTTCAGACGCGATATTGCTTTTATTTTTATTTTATTTTTTAATCACCTTGACTTCATTTCCCCTTACCTGTCATTCTCCACTTTCTACTTGGAAAAGTCCTTATCCTCCGTTATGCCTTTTCCGCATAATTACTTCAATTCGATGCCCAAGTAACAACAACCTTTTTAATCAATCTTATTTCATTTCCCGTATGTAGTGTAATAACTTCCGATTTTTATGCTGTTTGTTTAAGGACATACGTGGTCACTACGCTTGGCCAGCTTAATTCCAACCTTTGCATCCAGTCAAAGGGTGTTGGCTTTAAGCTTTACAAGGACTGTGCGTAAGAACTGGATAGTTTATTTATCAACAGGATTAAATATAAAACCGGTAAACTTGCTAATTATTAGAAAACCTATATCTCAAATTATTACTTGTTTTCCTATTTGGAAGGTTAGCTATTTAATAATTAAAACACTGTACTTTTTTAAAGAAAACCAAGTTTAATTTTACTGGAATTTATCATATCGATTTGTTCGTAACTAATTACTGGAACGCCAAATTGAAAAACAAATTTAATAATTAGGTTAAAAATTTTTTTGTTTTAAAATCAATTTTACTGATATTCATTCATAACTTATTTATTATTTACTTATTAATAAGCATCTGGAATAATTAATTTTAATATCATTATCTTCAAATGACGTAACATTCTTATAGATAAAAGGAATTTTTTTATTGTCACTTTCAGCATAAAATTGGCAATGGTAAAATTTCCCAATGGTAATTTTTTTAGACAATTTGCAATGGTAAATATTAATTTGTTTCTATGTTGTTGTTATTGTTCTAATGCAGCTGGCAATACAGACAGTTAATCTTTATGTCATAATCCAGGGTTGCACTGCTGTTACTCATTTAGCACTAGCCAGGAGGCACGTGTAGCTTGAAGACATGCTACGGAGGCGAGTAACACTCCCACATAGCGCTCTACGATCCTATTAGGACTGGACCCTACGGTTCAAAGTGGATTCCGAACCACTACAAACATCTATGGCACAACCGGGATTCAAACCCAATACCTGTGGTACCGAGTGCGCTAGCCACTCGTCCATCAGGTCCCAATTTGTGGGATGTTTTAATCAAAGCATTAATAAAAATTATATAAAATAATAAAAAAAAGATTCCGAAATGAAATTCCATTTTATAAAATACTTTTGCCAAAAAAAACACTATTAGTCAGAAACTTAAAATCAATTGTTTATAATATAATGTAGAAATACACGCATGCTTGGCTAACATATTCGGTAGCTGTTTCTTTCCCGCATAATTATTTCCCAACTTCTGATCTAATTTCAGATACTATTGCATTATTATTGTTAATCTCAATTAAAATTCCTCGCAATCGCTTTTGAAGCAAAAATAGTCAGAAGGGACTGTTTTTTCGTGAGCTGAATGTATAAACTGAACACCTCGATCTTGTCCCACTTTTCAAACAATCGTTAGTACCAAGGTCAATATATTGTACAAATTTAGCCATTGATGAATATCGGTTAATTCAATATATTTATTCTGAGATTCTGGGCTCAATTTTATATCAAAATATGTAATTATAAAAAATAAACATAACTAGAACTAATTTTGATTTTAAAAATTTGTAATTAACTTTTTATTTTTAAATATATAAAAATTGAATCGAGCTTAAACTTTTAATTGATATATGCGCACGTAACAGCATAGTATTATTGGATTTTATTAAATAGACTTAGATAATGCATTTTTAAATACATTTTTAGACGTAGTTAATACATTTTAAATAGACGTAGATAATACATTTTAAATAGACGTATTAATAGACGTAGATAATACATTTTAAATAGACGTAGTTAACAGACTTAGATAATGCATTTTAAATAGACGTAGATAATACATTTTAAATAGACGTAGATAATACATTTAAATAGACGTAGTTAATAGACGAAGATGATACATTTTAAATAGACGTGGATCATTTAAATAGACGAAGATAATACACGTAGATAATACACTTTAAATAGACGAAGATAATACATTTAAATAGAGTTAATAGCCGCAGATAATACACATTAAATAGACGTAGTTAATACATTTGGCATATTATGCTTGAAATAGGCATTGAATGAATTAAAATATTAATAAATAAAGAGTTTCTCGAAGTGTCGAATATATTTTTTTGAAATTTAAATTACTAATTTTAATTTAATAAAATATTTTTATTAATGTTTTTAAACAAAAAAATTTCTTAAGCAGTGAATTCAATGAATTTTATTTAATTTTTCGTATTTTTCATTAACAAACTAAGAAAACTTAAGAGCTGTCAACAATTACTTAGCACTGTAGAATAAAACCCCAATTCAATGTGTCAAATTATATTGTGTGTAATCAATTTGTATGTTGTATTCAATGTGTCAAATTTTATTGTGCCCAATTATATTGTCAAACCCAATTTCCTTCATTTGTAAATATTTATTTTTAATCAATAATTAATAATCAATAATATTTCATTGACAAATGTTTAAAGTTGTTATATAATAAGTAACCATAAATTTTATTACAATGTTCAGAGAAAAAAAGGCATTCCATTATTTTAAAAATATCAATAAGAAAAATCTGTTAAAAATATCTTTTACTCTAACTTAATTTTTCATACAAAGAAATCTTTATTTAAAAATCATATTTTACAAATATACCTTTATAAGTTATTTATATAAAAAACTCGTTTACTTTCCTCTGAATCACTCTTTGGCTTATTATAGAAATATATCTTCAGAGCAAAAGTGTATTGTCAAAGCTTTCCACGTCATAACTAGGGATTTTTTACAGATCCGTAAAATATAACAATAATCACAATAATTATCTTGGATAAAAGCAGATAAATCATTCAATAACGAGAATATTTTTTTTTAAAATCACAAAAAGTTGGTTGTTGTTATACTATTAAATGTAATTTTATGTGAGGAGAGCAATGATATAAGCGAAACTGTTAATGAGTTTTATAAAATTAGACGATAAAAAAATGAAACTTTTGAAAAATGCTGAAATTCATAACTCAAACTTACTTGATATGTATAACGAAAATTTTCTCTCTTTTTTCTGTTAGCTCACCACTTAGCGTCAGTGAGCAAGCTGTATATTATCAAAAAAAAAAAAAAAAAAAAAAAATGTACTGCTACATTAATTAAAATTAAAAAGAAATACTTTCAGATAGAAGAATTTAAATGTTGAAAATATAATTCACATAATTTGCTTTAAGATTACATACAATTTTTTGGATAATTAGTTAATCAATAAAACTTTCGATTGAAAAGAGTATTGTTTTATAATTAAACTTTTATTTAAAAATATTTTATGCAGAAATAACTCATTTATTTCTAAATGATTATGGAACAATATGCTAATAAAACTTGCTATGCTAACAAAATGCTATGTATAATATGCTAATAAAACTTTTTTGACGTAATTTATCGCTAACAAACATTAATTAAATAAAAAGTAATTAAAATATGAAGATCAAACTTTATTCAAATTATATAACTAAATATTTTCAAATAATTATCTTATAATTACCTTATTATTAATTATTTAGTTTAAAACAATCAGCTTTAAACTAAATATTCACGAATGCTTATTTTTATCTGAATTTTTATTGATAATATTAAAAACGAAAAATTATAATCTATTATTAATTTAATTTGAAACACTAATTTTTATGCTTCTCATTTATTTGATAAAAAAATTACTTGCTTCATTTTAATGTGCTTTTATAAGGTATTTATTTTTAAGCTGAAATTGACAAATATCAGAACAAAAATTTCATAATTCAGCTAATCTTATTGGGTAAATTCAGTTTTAGTATCAAATATCTTTTTTAGGTCACGGCTCCTAAAATCAACGACTTTCTGAAAATCCGTTAACAATTAACCCACTTTTGTCCCAGAAGGGTCCTAGGAACCACACCTATACTTCCCCTGACGAACCATATTCCCTAGAACAACACCAAATCGCGTGATAAATCCCAACTAAAACAACTTGTGCCGTGACCCCCTGCAACCCAATTTCTTCATTCCACCCAAGGTTTTTTATACCGCTAAAAATTCTCATCGTCCCTGTAATGTTGTAGATTTGAGTCCTAGATTCAGTTTTCAGTACACACAAGTTTTCCGAAGCGGCGGAAATCAATAGTATGAGTAATCTAGGTCTTTTCCAAGAAATTCAGAAGCCTGTCCTTTGTCCCTGGCAGGGCAGCATTACACAACGGGTTTGTTTTTTAAAATCTTATCACGTTCTCCGCGCTTTAGGCTTCCCGAGCCTTGAGCGGTTTTGAAAACCGGCAAACAACTATTTGATTTTTACCTCGTCTTACTTCCTTCTACGTTTTGTTTTGATTTGTTAAATAAGTTTTTTGTTTTTTGTTGACGTATTGATAAAAATGAAATTGGTAGATAAAATGGTTTGCTCTAAAGTAATAAATTATGCTTTTTATTAGACACGATTTGGGCTTGTTTGGGCAATTAATTGCATGGCATTTTATACTAAGTCATTGGAGTTTTTGTTAAATATTTATTTCTAATAAAATACTTTGTTTTTAAAATTTAAAGAAAAAAATATTGTAAACATTCGTCTAAAATGTTTTTGTATATTTTTTTTTGTTTTTGCATGTTTTTTCCTACCTATCTTTGAAAAATTTCCACTCTCAAAATAAATAAACAAATAATAATAATAATAATAATATATATATATATATATATATATATATATATATAAATAGCAGAATAATTTTGCATACCTATTGTGACCAATTTTCTGACGAAAATATTATGACGTTTTATAAATGCTTTCAAGATATTTTACCATGATTAATGATTACCATGATTATTAATTATTTTTTAACTCTTTAAAAATGACTGCACCTAGATTAACATATTAATATTTAGAAATACAAATTCCATACATGCCATCCTTATACATATATCTGCATCTGCATATTAAAACTCTTTAACATATCGTGCAAATATTCAGCCTCACCTTTATAAAATAAATTAATCATAAATATGCATAGATTTACAGTTATACTCAGAAAGCTCTCAATTTGTTAATATTCTCTTTCTTTTTCAATAGTCTCTATTTCCGTCAAGGTCGAAAAAATTGCTTCAAGGTCAAAAGTTTCACAATCGACGCTACTTCATCCATCGACTAATAGCTATCTTTAATTGAGCTGCATCTGAAGAAGAATTTTGCACATCAATTATCTTTACTTTCAATCTATTTATAGATTCATTTGATCTACGTCTGAGAAATAATTACAGTGTAAAGTCAAAAAGAACGTGCAACTGTTATTAATACTCATTCGTCATATCTGTTCTCTCAACGTACCCAAACCATAATATACCATAATAAGAACAGAAAATTGGCTCCATTGCAAAGCAAACGCGGAAATATAAATTAACATAAACAACACACGTGCATACCAATCTAATTTGACAATATGCAAATTCTGTCAAATTCATTTCATTCTATGAAATTTGATTGCCCGTTTATTTGGAGTTCAAACATGCTAAGATACTTCTGTGACAATACATACAACAATTCCTTCTTTTTTAATATGAATCTTTCGTAAATGTGCAACAAGAATGATTTGAACTGAAATATATGCTTTAGTGTTCAGCAAAGATTCAAAGTCTCGAATTTCTAAACGATCAAAAAAAAAAAAAAAAAATCTGGACTTTTTAATTGACGCAATGTTATCCATTGACAAATAGCTATCTTCTACTGAACTGGATCCAAGGCTTTTCCAAAAAAAAAAAAAAAAAAAAAAAATTCGCACATCCATTAATTTTATTTTTCAACTATTTATCGATTCATTTCACTTTCGTTTTGAGGAACAAGCGGGGTGTGACGCCATGTGAACACGCCAAGAGGAACGTGCAACAATTATTAAAATTCTTCCAAGAGACCTGGTGACATACCCGCTCCGTTTGATGTCAAGAGAAAAGGGACTTCACAGTGGGTGACCTATTTCAAATGAAACAATTTAGGGGGACGTGACAGTAGAGAGAAATGGACAAACGGATCGATAGCCCAGTTTTTTAATCCGCCGCCTTGAGAGAGAGACACATGTTACTTTAGTTATGAAAAGATAAAAAAATGCAAAAATTTCATCATTGTTTGGATGTTCTGGTTTTTTGCTTGTCTTCAAGTAAGATGATGAGCAAGTGGGAAAGTATGTGATACTTAGTAAAACAAGAGTCAATTTGAGTTAAACTTTTGTTAGTTATACGATTGTTAGTTTTGGATGATAGGTCTGCATTTTTCCCGAGTCCATTTAAACTTAGTTATACCATTGTTAGTTTTGGATGATAGGTCTGCATTTTCTCCGAGTCCATTTAGTCAAGTTGAGTTAAACTTAGTTATACCATTGTTAGTTTTGGATGATAGGTTGGCCTGCATTTTCGTCCGAGTCCATTTAGTCAAGTTGAGTTAAACTTAGTTATACCATTGTTAGTTTTGGATGATAGGTCTGCATTTTCCCCGAGTCCATTTAGTTACGTTGAGTTAAACTTAGCTATACCATTGTTAGTTTTGGATGATAGGTCTGCATTTTCCCCGAGTCCATTTAGTCAAGTTGAGTTAAACTTAACTATACCATTGTTAGTTTTAGATGATAGGCCTGCATTTGCCCCGAGTCCATTTAGTCAAGTTGAGTTAAAATACCATTGTTAGTTTAGATGATATGCACCATTGTTAGTTTTAGATGATAGGTCTGCATTTTCCCCAAGTCCATTTAGCCAAGTTGAGTTAAACTTAGTTATACCATTGTTAGTTTGGATGATAGGTTTGCATTTTCACCGAGTCCATTTAGTCAAGTTGAGTTAAAATTAGTTATACCATTGTTAGTTTTGGATGATAGGTCTGCATTTTTCCCGAGTTCATTTAGTCAAGTTGAGTTAAATTTAATTTATACCATTGTTAGTTTTGGATGATAGGTCTGCATTTTCATCGAGTCCATTTAGCCAAGTTGATTTAAACTTAGTTATATCATTGTTAGTTTTGGATAATAGGTCTGCATTTTCCCCGAGTCCATTTAGTTAAATTGAGTTAAACTTAGTTATACCATTGTTAATTTTGGATAATAGGTCTGCATTTTCCTCCATTCTCAATATAAGCAAGCACAATTCAGAGAATAAAAGAACAGTAATTGATAGACCAATAAGAAATAGCATAATAACAAAACATATGTATAAATAACAAACCAATTAGTAAAGCTATACTATTTTTTATATATTTTAAACTGTAAATAATAAACGTGGAAATTTCCTGAATACAAAAAAAAAAAAAATCCTGTATAGCATCCGAAAATCCTGTATATCCGAATGATAGAAATATGATCTAGTTGAGTAAAAGGAAGAAAAAATTAATCAAACAGCTAGGGTGTATGTTTCTCGAAGACATTTAAGACCATTAAGACCTCAAGGTTTAAGACTGTTTAAGACAGGAAGTTAAAATGAAATACTTAAAATATATCCTGTTGTAAATGAAGTGTGTTCTAAGAAAATATTGATTTATAGAATTATAAAAAGAGTAAAATAGTAATTTGACCTTAGGTTAAACCTTCTATTATTATTAATTAAAGTGGTGAGTAGGTAAGCGGTTTTAATACCCAAGGACCAATTTTCCCCAAAATGATATAGTTATATGATTTTTCCACACAAGGAATAATCAGTAAGGAAAAACTAACGCAGCCTTCAATTAAAGAAAATTAAAAATAAAGTGACGAACAAATTAGTGCATACATTTTTCTTTTTACGAAATACAGAAAGATGTAGCAAACTTTAAAAAAATTTCTTTCTAAACATAATGGAAAAAGTCTGCTATCTACCAGCGTGAAGGGGAAAAAAAAATGGAAAAGTCAATGAAATACATTCAAATTGAGATTTCTATATACACGTGAAGATATAATATTGATTTAAGATAGTAGAGTATAGGAAGTTGCAATGAAATATTTTATTTATTTATTATTTTTTTCGTTACAATATATGTAAATATTAAAATGCAATAAAATTTAATAAACAGTGGAACTCACTTATGCCATTAATCTGAATAAGCCATGTATTTTATAATAATAAATAGTAAAGATAATAATAATAATACATAAGAATAAAATTATATGTAAAAATTACAAAAAAAAAAGTTTTCATTATCAGTATTATATTGATATAAGTAATTTATCAGACAATCAGCAGAGGAAATAGTTATTTTTTCACTTTGCATACAATTTTAGAAATAACTGACAATAATACTGTAACACCCTTACATTTCATAGATAACATTGAGAAAAGTATAAATGTCAAAAAATTATAGGAGATAATTTATAAATAGCTAAATCAATGCATTGTTTACCCGCAGTATAGACATTTTTAGCAACACCAAAAACCACTTAAGAATAGAAAAGAAATTCCCATTTTTTTAAAAATGATTCGGGTACAAAAATGTCCATTTGAACAAATTTAATTTTGAAACAATGTAAGACAGTTTTATGTGTTTTGTCATTAAAAATATTTTAAAAATGTGTATTATATGATATTTAGCTTAAAAATGAAAAACAAATCTGAAATTCAAACAATTACTGTTTTATAAATTTTAATAATTCTAGAAACCATTAAGCAAACATTAAGCAACAAATGTCAATTTAAATTTTGTTATGCCACATTAAAAGAATTTGCTATTTATAATTCTTGCCACATCCAGGCTAAATTGCTAATTGAAATTCCAATCATCTTTCATCAAAAGCGTGTACAGCTATTGAAAGGCGTCAATTCAGCATTGATTAGTAAGGAAAACATAAATTCACATAAAGGGTGTTTATATATTAATAGAAAATAAATAATTTCTTTTTAAATTCTAAAATTTTCCAATACACGAATAGTCTCACCTCTGACATTTAGATCTACAAAATGATACAGATGTTATCGATCAAATAAAATAAATTGAGAAAAAGAAAAACCATGATCATATATAAACACTCTACAAGGAAAGACACTGAACATTTTAAATAAACTTTATAAAGAAAACTGAATTCACTGAATCATATAGGGAAATAATTGTGTCTGAAGCAAATACAATTTCCTCTTTCAACTCTCTCTAATTAAACTGTTATAAAGACCTTCAGTGCAAAAAAAAAAAAAAAGTTTTTCTTCTTCCTTTGAATTACTTCTTGTTTTGAATTACTTAAACCTCGTGATCTCGAACAATATTTTTTTTTTTTTTGTGCACTTTCGACAACAAAAATAACCGTGGCAGAAATAAATTATTGGTTCCCCACGAAAGTTGTTGGGTGGGACAATGGAGAAGAGGCTAAGCGAAAGTTTTATCGTTATTCTATGATAATAACAATGGTTAGGTCCAGCAAATAGGTCACTTTCTTTCGATTCCTCTAATGCTATGAGAATTAGCAATAAAGAAGTGTAACTGGGAAATGTTGCTGTGTTATAATAGGTTTTATTTTTTCATTTGTGTTGCTTGGGAAAAGTGTTCTACAGAAGTTTTATTTATGACTAAAGCCAGTCATAATGTCTAAAACAAGGGTGGCCAACCCAAATGATCTTGCGGGCCACATCGGAAATGCATCATAAATCATCCGCGGCCGCATATAAAATTATATATTAGATTTAGACCCACTATAGACATTTTTTTTGGAGTGAAAAATTGAAACATAATTAGTTATTATTATTGTGTTTTCTTTTATTCTTATATGTAAATATAGATAATGTAATAATAATGATACTAAATGCACGCTGTAAACTATTATTCTACTATATTACTACTATGTTTTATTATTATTTTTATATGTAAGCTTAGATAATATAATAAAAGGATACTAAACGCACATTGAAAAGAAATATAAACCTAAAAACGAAATTTAAAAAATATATAAGTATAAATAAACTAAAAATGTAGGGGAATCAAAATGAAATCTAGGGATGGTCACTAAGGTCACTTAAAGTGAAGCATAGAATTTGTGATATTAGATGTTCTGAGATACTGCACATCATGAGTTCGCAGAATATAATTTAATTATACTGTGAACTCATAACTGTAAACTCATAAATAAAGCAAGCAATGCCTGTCATATATTCGCCAGAATATTATTTTAAAATCAAAGTTAATTTTTTTCTCATAATTTTGACAGTTAATTTTTGAATATCTGGATGCACACGTAATGCATTTTTTTAATACATTGGCTTCCATTGCTTTGGTCATTATTAAATAAATATATTTTGTAAAAGTGTGATAAATCTCACGGGCCGGAATTGGCCACCTCTGGTCTAAAATATATTTAAAGAGCTCTTTGTTAATCTGAAAATCTAATATGAATAAAAAAAAATAGGTAAGGAGGATTTAAAAGAAATATAAAAAATTACATTGCATATTTAGTTATTTAACTTATTTTAGTCCCTTTTAAATGGTAAAAAAATATAAAAGTATTGTATGAACAATTAATTCGAAAAGATGTTTTTGAAACTTAATCGCATACGATCTTTTGAATCTCTTTGAAATTATGAAAAACACTGTAGTGGAACGATTAAACTGTTAACAAAATGTTTCTGTTAGTCAATTTATCGAATTTTGATCAATATTTTGTAGTCTCTTTTGAATGGAAATATTTTCAAAATTTTATCAAATCATGTTTACTTGTCATTGAAATTGTGAATATTTATGAGCCTAAAAGCAATATTGTGCGGCGTGTAATTAAGTTCAGAATAAAAGATTTTTGTTTGGTAAATATTATTGATTTTTGAGTAAAGCAATTACGTTACTTTGGTAACTTATTGTATTTTGAATAATAATCTATGCTCATTTTTGAAAGAAAATTTTTTAACTGCAATTACTCTCTTGCTATCTTTATCAAGCACCATCTGTTACATTTTTTTTTTAAATTATGACGACAATGCCTATGAAAGTACCAGTCACAAATTCAAACGAGTTTTTGATAACCACAAAAACTCCACAATATGATAAATACATATATTAATAAGATTTATTAATAATGAGATTTTTAATTTGTGTAGCTGTTGAATTTAATGTTTGTAAAAGAAAAATTTAAATAAAAATGCTAGATTAGCATAAAAGGAATTTTAATGCTTAAGCTATTATGGTACAATTAACTAACTAACTCCCCGGCACAACAGCCCATGGTGGATCCGGCGCAACAGCCCATGGCGTCTGCCTACTAGCAGATTCCTAGACAGGAGATGTTTTCTTTTTTACTGCGTAGGTTGTCAGCCTTATGCCCAACAGTCATATTAGACGTATCTACGGTTTAAAGGAGATTTTGGGCCACTACAAATATCCATGGCACCGCCTGGACTAGCACTCGAAACCAAGGCAAGGATCCGGAGTTCTAGCCACTAGGCCACCAGGCCCCTATAGTACAATCAAGGAACCAGTAATATGATACCACGATTAAATAGAATGGGAACAAAATAAAAGGGAATTTTTTCTGAAGTGACTAATAAATACTAGTACACATCGTAGCAGAATTGAAAATTAAGAAAGGCAAAAATGACACTCAGATTTGAAAAAAAAATTTTAGTGTAAAATTTCAAACGACATTTCATGAGGAACGATCTACAGCCTCTGGAATCATTACATTTATAAGGAAGTTCTTAATATATTTTTAACAATAAATAAAAGACTTCATTTGGATAAATATTATTAAGCCAAATGATTTAAATAAGACAATCATGCAACTGACGTTAATTGAAACTTGGTGAACATTTTGCAGATCGTGTTTGAATATACATAAAAATGCTTTACTAATTAATAAAGAATAACTTCTAATTTATTAAATTTATTTCGAAACGTAAAATGTTTTTTCAAAATAAAGAAGAAGAATTTCCTAGAATAGATGGGCATTGTATGCTTATTATTATTGTTGTATTATACGTGGCATACATATTTTTAAATTTAGCAATTTTTCTTAGAAGAAATTCATAATAAATGCATACATTTTTTTCTACTGTTTATTTGATGAAAATACAGTGAAAGATTATTATTACTCACATTTATAGGTTAAAAATTTGCGCGTTGTAACATTTAGTATGACAGTAGCCATATAGACCATAAAATGCGCTGTCATTTTTGTGTGCAAAATTATTAGATAACCTTAGCATAGAATTACGTATCAGTTTCTGAGTTAAAAAAAAATAACTTAATAATCATTGAATTTTGAGATAGTAACATAGTTTTACATAAAAACATATTTTTTTATAGTTTGAAAAAAAGTTTATTAATTTTATTTGCCTTTTTGCAAATCGATGGTTTACATATCGTTGCATAACTGCTTGTCAACTATAAAATGTATACAAAAGTATTTTAATTCTCATATACGTACTTTGTCTATCTTTAAAAAATAAATAGGAATATAAAGTATGACATATGCTTAGTTTGTTTTAAATAATCAACACAATAACACTGAAATGGAAAGGTAATTCAACTGAGAAATGATGCATTAGTTAAATCTTCTGTCAATGACACCTATCAATTCTTTGTATTTCCTTACTTATTACGTATAAAATGCTTTTTTAACATGATGAAATTTTTTTTAGCATTATGTTTATTTGACATTATGAGAAATATATACAATTTGCAAAATCATGCTTAGTATAATAAGCAGTGACGAAATAGTGTGACTCAATCTAAAAACGTTTGTACATTTATTAGTTTTTCATAATATTTATTTTAGTGAAATAAAAACTAATCTATTTCTTTTTAAAAATTAACAGTGCATAATTATGTAAATAAGATGTTAAACTGCTTTTTTATGATTTGAATGTTCGATTGGTTCTCTCTGGTACTTGTTTTTAATAAAAATTTATTTGTATTAATTGATACTTGTTATTAATAATAATTGATTTGTATTGATTGATACTTGTTTTTAATAATTATTGATTTGTATTGATTGATACTTGTTTTTAATAATAATTGATTTGTATTAATTGATACTTGTTTTTAGTAATAATTGATGTGTATTGATTAATACTTGTTTTTAATAATAATTGATTTGTATTGATTGATACTTGTTTTTAATAATTCTTATTGATCAGCAAAAGCAATATATTCATCAATTCAACATAAATCATGCACATATGCGTTACTTCGTTAATTTAAACCTATAAATTAAGTGGAAAGGCTATGCAAGATAATTTTTAATAATAGACCTGGGGACCAGGACATTATAGACAATGTTAGAAAAATTTCGAAGGAAACATTGCATATTAAATATGGCACATAATTATATTACACATTTCATAATTTATATAATTAAAAAATATTAATTTCGTGAAAAATAAAATATTTTCTTCGGAAATAAGCATGTTGACATTGAATGGAACTAAGCATGTTTAGTTTAATTGAATCGGTGCCTTATTAATTGAAATTTGATAAAATAGAAGAGTGTTACATCGCATGAAAGTATTAATTAAATAATATTAACCGCAAGTAAAAATAAATATCTTCTGCAAATATTTCAATTTTAATGCATAAATTAATCGACACTTTTTTGTTTAGTTTCAAACAAAATATTGATTTGATTCAGAAGTAAAATAAAAATAAACATCAAGAATTGAAGTATTTGTGACCAAATAAGTTGTTACCATATAAATTAATTAAAAATATTCCTTCATTAAAATATTCCTTCAACATAAAGTAATATTTTTAAACTTCCTTCATAGATGATCTAATACTTCTAAATAAAAACAATTGTATAAAATAATCCTTCTTATTTACCAACTACCCCTTATACCATTTATCATCTAATGCAGTACCGCTATACAAACCATCACCACTAGCTTCCTTATTCAATAGCACCTACACCCAAAATAACGCCTTAATGTTTCCAAACCATAACCACCATAACCATGAGCAGCCGTAGCCCCATTGCAAATTCCAATATAGCACCCTTCACCTTAGGGAATGCTTACCTCGAATGCTATAGAAACCCTTCATGATTGAGGAGTTTCTTTGTTGCTAAAATAGACGTATTGTTGTTGCAAAATAAATTAATTTGACAAAGTTCTTTTTATTATGGTACCATTAATGCATCACGGTAACCAATATCTGTTGAAAAAACATTCATTAAAAGAATAAATCTATTACACAAGTAAAATATATTATTTTACTTATAGTATATTATTAATAGATTGTAGTACTTTTAAATATTCTATGTACTGTTTAAATAGAATTAGAATTAAAATTATACTTGATTTATTAAAATTATACGATAATTTTTTAATGAAAAAATTACCGCATATTACCGTGTATAAGCCAAGATTGGTTTGGTTTGTCGCTCTACGGTCATCTTGTGCACACGAGGATTAAGCAGACAGGAATATACAGTTTAAATTGGATTCTGAACCATTAACAAATACCCATGCCTACGCCAGTATTCAAACCTAGAGCCTGTAGTACCAAAGACCAGAAAACTAGCCAATTGGCCACTAGACCGCGTATAAGCCAAGAAGTTCTAAAACTTTTTCTGAAGCTAAACTATCAGGGCTAGCTTATAACTGGGTCCTATAATCTCGCGAAAAATCTAGGCATTTGTTCATTAGCCAACATAAGCTATAAATCGCCAAATATTGTTAAATTTATTTCGTTTATATGTTATTAAGAAGATGAGTTGTTTTATTTTCGAAATTGCTCATATTGCTGGTTTGTTGGGTCGTCTAAAACGAAAATATTGTTGGCGAAATTTGGGGCCAGCTAATGGAAAAGTACTAAAAACGTACCAGAAATAATAGTAGAATACTGTAAATAATTATCAAATAAAAATAGCAAAGGAAAAAGAAAATTATTTTAATTTTTAACCTACTTTTTTTGGATGTTTTGAATGCAACCTTTATGTCAAAAGAGGGGAAAATAATCTTATAAATCCTTCATGCTGGAAACATAGCTTCTGAATAGTTCAACTATTCACTTTCACTCATTGGGATGTCTGGATGCAATCATGGCATCTTTTTCATCCTCATGGCAACATACTTGAACGTTACATTATTATTATTCTTTTTTCATTTCGGCTTATATACTGATTATTAACTTTAGGGAAATTTTTGAGAACTAACAGATCACTTGGCTTACACACACAGATCGGCTTATATTCGGAAATATATGATATATATAAATACTTATTATGGTAAAAGCTTATATATATATATATAGTTTATATAAAAGCTTATAATATTAAACGCTTATAGATGTATGAAAGGTCTTAAAATAAAATAAATAATTTTTAAGTAAATCAATGCTTCATGTCTAAAATTTTTAAAATTGCATTAAAAGTTTCGGCAAACAAAAAAAAAAACCGATTTGTGTAATGATATATATAACAATAGTTATGTAATGACTTACAAATACAGTGTTTTCCCAAATTAAAACTTAGGCTGCCATAGTAATAGCATAAATATAATACAATTTATAATTACCAAGTTGTATTGTATGTATTGTTAATATTTCCTTTAAAATAATTTTTTCAATTGTTTTTGAATTAAAAAAATAATAAGTTTTATTTTATTTCGAAATATTAAATTCCTCTATTTACTTAACAAAAATTGCCTAATTATTGTTATATATTTAAAAAAAAAAAACAATAATAAACGTAGTCAGTTAATCTGATTACAAATAGAAAAACATATCGCAATGATAATAAATACTTACATTAAAAAATTATCCTTAAAATAATTCTTCAATAAGTAAAAAATATTTCTTAAACCCATGCAATAACATGTCACAAACAAGAAATCAAAAACTCTAAAAATAAATACATGCGATTATAGAGTCTTGTTTGGCAACAGCCAAGGAATAAAAAAATAAATAAATAAATTCTTGGTGTAAATAAGAGTTTAATTTCCTAAAAGTTCACTAGCCTTGGCATACTTCGAGATCAATCTTGATACTTTTCTAATGTCCAATTATTGTCCTCATTTGTCATGCATGCTGTATCTCTCAATGTTGCTTAACATGGTTATCAGTGACTAGTTTGGAATTCTTTTGGTGTTAGGAAAATGGATATTGAATTAAAAAATAAAATAAATAAATTGTTTTTCGATAAGAATTAAAAAAAAAAAAAAAATACACATATTATCTCATTGGGGAAAATAAACAGTTAAAATGAAATAAAATAAAATAGGGCAGTAGTTAGAATAAAAATTCTTATTGGACAGGTTATATGTCCTTAAAAAAGATATTTATTTATAATGATTACTTAAAAATATATAATAAAAGGCATAAATATTCTATTTAAAGTCAACTCGAAATATGATTCAAATTAAATTTAAATGTTCTTAAAATATACAATGTAAATTTGATAAATTTGTATTATGCAATGTATTTATCATGAATGTACTGCAACCAAGCGAAGCTTTTTAACAATAAATATGCTTGCTATGAAAATAAATATTATTGTTATGTTATAAAAAACAAATATTTATTTATTATATGCTAATAGTTCTACAAACATGAATTAACAAAAGTTAAATAATTGATATTTATGTACGACAAACATCAACACTAAGTAAATTTAAGTAATAACATTTTTTTTAAGTATCTACAAGTATTTTAAGTATTTTATTTCTTTTAAAGATAAATAATTTATAAATTAAAATATGGGATTTATAAACTAAAATATAGGATACTAATGGAATCTTATATTATTTCTTTTATATTACTATATTAAAAAAACTATAGAAACATATTTTTAAATATGTTAAAACATTTATATATATTTTTATGTATGTTAAAATATACCAATTTATATATTAAAAATAGAATTTTTGAAAATATATTTTAGAAGAACATCTAAAAGAACCATAAAAATTCTGAAATCGAAAAAAATTTATTTCTTAACAAATCTAAAAAAAAAAAATAAATAAAATTAAACTTACGATAAAGATGGCAACAATAGATTCCTCTAACAGCAACAAAAGCGTCAAAAGCAAAGATTCTTGAGTATATAACAAAAGAATGTTTTTAGAGATGGATTTCTTCTCTAACAGCAACAAGAACTTGTGAGCGAGTTTCAAAATCGCGCCAGTTCGAAGTTTCCCATCTCACGTGCCACAAGACAGAGGACCGAAAGGAAACTGACTTTCAGTCTCACTTCAATCTAATGATGCTCGCTTACCTAACGTCTTGACCAAGGTTACAAAACTGCCGCCAGGGGGCTTGGTTGGGGCCTTGCAGCTTCCTCGAGGGTTGGCGTGGTTCTAGTTGGTTGATCTTGCCAATGATGAACTAATTGTGATAAATAAGGATACCAAACGAATGCTGCTAGAAAGAGTTGCCGCTGCAAATGTTGCCGTATTGCAAATGGAATGATTAATGATTTATTTAATTCCAAATCAAACAGATACCATTATTTTTTATTTTTTTTTTTTATTAAATGCTTTTTCCTGTTAAGATTCTAAGAGGAAATATTTAACAGGCGATTTTGATGGCCTTTAAAGAAAATGAAAGCGAAGTTAGACGTACACCCTTGAAACTCTACATGTCTAATTTTGTGTCTTTTTCATTTTTTTTTTTTTTCTCTAAATCAGGAAGGAGTTTTTCAACACACGTTTACCTTCAAGTTCTCATAAGTAAATAATAAATTAATGATTTTGAAATCATACTTTTATTACATTTTATAACCGAATGATGTTTTATTATTGAATTTTAAAGATAATGTTTGTAAATAGACAGAAATAAAAAATCGTGACATACTTATATCACGAAGGTGAGGTCAAGTGAGTGGTCAATGCTTTCCAAAACAAAAGATTTAGTACTATTATTTTTTTTTTTCTTTCAAATACCGATTTATATACACAGCAATTTTCAATGTAGTTCACATTTAATAATGGGACATTTGCTTATCTGCGGAAGGCGTTTTAATACAATTGGCCTTGTTTTTAATTTTCAGAAGATCATTTAGATATCTGTTTAAAATTATAAATTGCAAAAAAAAGAAAATTTTTAAATAAAGTATTTTATGCATATAATATGAAAATTTATATAAAACAATCCTTTTTGTTAATAATTAAGATATAATAATGTAAAACAAAATCTGTTCCCTAATATTTTTGTTTCAGTGTTTAAAATACATAATGCATATTTTGCATTATGTATTATAATTATTATAGTATATGTATTATGAATTTAATGCATATAATGCATAATTATTATATATGTATTATGTATTTAATGCATATTTTACACATTTAAAAATTTGTTTTGAAGCAAACTATAACATTATTATTACGTAGTGCATAGTTTAAAATACATAAAACTTTGCATAAACATAGCATAAAACTTTGTTAATTGTAAAATATTGAATGTAGACTTTCAATAGTTTAATAGTAAAATTATTCAAAGAAAATCTAATATGTTAAAAATAGAAATTTAAAAAATTTGAAATAATGAACTTTCATTGAGAATAATGGGAATTAACAAATTTAAATAATCCTTATTTTTTTTATAAAAATATGTTTCAAAATAATTTTATAAATAAATAAATATATTTTCAAAGAATGTTTCATCATATGTTTCAATGTAAAGTTAATAATATATAACAATCTCTACGTTGGGAACAAATTAGATAAACGTAGTATTTATATTTGGAATTTTCTTTTTGCCCTTCATTGTTTATAAAAAAGATTATTAAACTATTAAATAGAATAATAAAATATTTATTAATATCATCATTCTTTTAAAATAAAGGATGCTATCATAATGATACAAATAAAATGTAACCTTAAATTATTAAAATATATTTCATAAATGAAGAAATAGTTGGTAATTCCCTGCTTAAATGAATGAAAAAAAAAAAAAAAACTGATTGGAATTTATATATACTAAACACTGTGGTTCGTCTTGTGGTTAGATCAGAAAATTCTCTCACGCATCTTAATTTGAAAATTACTACGGGTTTTTAGAGAGAGAAAAATCTGGAATGTTAATCATATTCACGCAATAAAAATGTTATATCTTAGATGGAGCTTTTTTTTTCATCATGCAATACCACGTTTTCTAAGAAGTAGCTGCTCAAATTAATTTCTAATTTTACAAATCCTTTTTTATAAATGTTGTGATTTTTTTTTTACCTAACTGAAAAAAGTATTAAAATGTGAATTTATTTAACTAACAATATTAGTTTAAATTTTACAAAAATGTATAGAAATTTTTTTTTTTGAAATTATTTTGCTTGTGTATTTTTTTACTAATATTTTTCTCAATAAAGAATATGCATTGAGGCAGTTTATAATGAAAATGTTAATTTGCATTTGGAATGAAACTGGATTGTTCAAATATTTCGAAGATTTAACATTGAAAGTAATCAAACTCTGTCATATTATTTTAAAACAGTGCATAGGAATTTGTTGGAATTCTTTTGCTAATCATTTCCGTTTCTAAATATTTCTGCTTAAAAAAAACATTCATTGAAAATTTTCTTTATTGAAATTTATTTTAATACAAGTTCAAATTCATTGTTATTCAAGTTCAAATTCATTATTATTCAAAGTCAAATTCCTTATTTTATTACAAATTCATTTTAATCATTTCATTATCTGAATAACCCATTTATGTAAAGCAATAAAAAATAAAATCCTCAATCCTAATAAAGCGGAAACAAATATCAAAACAATAGTGTTAAAAAATTTATATATATATATATATATATATATATATATATATATATATATATATATATATATATATAGTCCATTCAGTAGATGCATAGTGCGTTGCAAAAGATGGGAGAGAACCCCTTTTGTTGGAGGAAATTGTTTATATTGATGCCAACATGACAAAATAAAATTATCCAACATGGGAATCGGGAGAATTTTTTTGAGAGGAAAAAAAAATTCACTTTTCATTTCTTTTTGGAAATATCACATAAGTGGTTGGCTTTAATAATGTTTTCACTACTATCGTGGTAAAGAGGATTAAATTTTCTTCAATTTTACCTCTTACAACATTTTCGTAGTACAAATAAAAAGCACGCTGCAGTTTCTTGAAAATTGATACGTTTTTCTCAACTAGATAAGCATTAACTTTTTCTTCTAAACGAATATTGCGAATTAAAGTTCAAGTAGAACCTTTATTCTCAGAAGATTTTATAATTTTTAATCCCTCTACTCTCTCCGTCCCTTACACTTCACTTTATATTCATCCTTGATTCCCATCAACAATACCCCCCAACATATATTATACATTACAACGCATCTTATTCCTATATTTTTAAGCAATATTTGAATATAAATATTAATGTTAAGTTATAATAAGGAAAACTCATGATGATGATGATGTTATTTAAGTAATTATCTAGGTATAATTCATTAATTAAGGAATAATAATTACTGATATAATAAAAAAAAACTCCAAAAATACCCAAACCTGCTCGAAGAATGGAAATATACAAATTGCAGAAATTTAATATTTGAATACAAATTGTAAGGAGATTCATACAATTAATTAAAAAAGGATATTTAAAATTTAAAAGGCAATTACTAAAGTTCTTCAAAAACATTTTAAAAGCTCAAGCTCTTCTTCGAGTTCAAGAACCACCGGAAGCTGAAAGAAGTTATCATTTTAAAGTTGTATATTACTACAGCATTGACACACGCCTTACCAATTCAGTGTCTGCATATGCTGGAGCATTTCGGATCTACCCCACGTTTTGTAAGGTAAATCCCATTTTTCACACCTACTGATAGGGCTAATACTCATTTTTAAATAAAGCAAAAATGTTTTTTTAAAAGTAGTCTTCAGTCTTTTATAAATCTTAGTCTTTTTATAAATATACACATATAGAAATCCCATCTCAGTATCACCAGTAAATGGTAACAAGATTAAACATTATGTCATAGCTGCTAATGTAGCTATTCCTCTTTTCTAAATTATCACAGATATTTGTGCGTTAGTTGTTTATCAACAAAGTGAAGTATTGGTTTCTTTTAAGTGGAATTTCCGTATAAATTTGTTACACCCCATAAAAAGAAAAAGAAAAGTGATAAAAATTATAGCGGTAAAAATGGAAGACGAGCCCTTTTAGACATGTGTGCAGATTTTTCATTTTCGTTTTACCCGACCATTTTATTAATTACGACATACTTAAACATTTCATTAATTAAGTTTACTTAAACATTTCATTTATTACTACGGTAAGAATGAAAGGAAATCTATTTTTGATATGTATAGATATTTTCACATATTTTTTTACTTAAATATTAAATTAATAAGTTCTTCAAAAACGTTTTGAAAGACCGTCTTCTTCCTTGAGTTGAGTAACCAATAGAGATGAAAGGAAGTTATCATTCTAAGTTGTTCATCTCCGTGTTACGATAGTTACTATTTATACATTTACACAAATTCGTTGAAATGTTGAATTATTGATGTATGTTAATGAAAATTGATATGCTTAAACTGTTCTAAATTAAAAAAAAAAAAATATTATTTATAAAAATATTTTGACAGAAAAATACAAATAAATTATTAAAAAAATAACAATTAAATATGGCTAACAGTAACTTTGCGGGAAATAAACGGACTATGATAAAGTGAAGACTACTCTTATTCGTGAATTACAAAATTTATATATCTAACAAATTAAAAAATTTATACTTCTAAAAAATTATATATTTACCAAATACTTTATAAAATATTTTCCTATACTTAAATATATTTCCCAATACTTTACTGTACAATGATTACACTTCTTCACAGTTGGTTCACGCATTTCATAACCTTGTTGACCATTTTAGAAAGGAAAAAAAAACCTTTTCCGTTTTGCCATCCTTATCAAAACTTCATAATCCGCATATAGAGCTTCACACCATCCATCTATATGTTTTAGTAAAGGTTTACCTTTATATAAGTTTATCGAACCTATTCTTCCCGGCTTGCTCATTATAAATTTTCAGGTCATATCGCTTTTCGATTTTTTGTTTAAAAGCTACTTACTGCCTAAGTTATTTCAAGCATCGCTCTCATTTATCACAAAATAAATAATTCCATTCGTTCTTTTGTTGTCTGCAGCTTGATCTGCTGATTTTGCCACCGGTAGGCACTAGTGCTGTAATCTGATACTAGAAAATCTTCTGTAATCGGCTGCTTATCATTATCTGATATTCACTATTATAGTAAGAGTTTTTCTGTTAATAATTAACACATTAAACATCTTAACATGTTAATAAACATATATATATATTCTTGCTAAAGGGACAAAATTCAGACCAACTTTCAGACTTAATATTAAAATTATTTTATAGAAAATATTAAGCAACTTAAGCAACGTAGACTCATTTTCTCTAACAACAATATCTAGCGCGCATGCTCATAGGAAACATTATTGCAGATACGCATGCGCAATTTCCTATGAGCATGCGCGCTAGGGAGAAAAATCTAACGGACGTCCAAAATACGGTATGCAAAAACTTTCTATTATCTGCTTTTTCTTCCACTCCCATTGAATTTTTCATCGAAATCCCAATCTTTCAAATTCACCACCTTCTATAATTACACTTCATTAATTAAGTATTAAAAAATCTAAAGAAATGTATTATTACACTAATTGATACAGCCTCTTATAACTTTGTCTTTATCTGTAAGCGACATTACCTTAATTTGTTGGACAAAGTATTTAATAATCTTTCTACTTACAAATCTATTAAAACAAATTTTAATGTAATCAGCAAAAATACCGTTACTTTAAACAAAGATTTGATATGTAGTCCATTCCATCAAATTTCCTTATGTTGCAATATGTTCAATATGTGTGGCAAAATTTCACAAAAACTCTAACAGCGGATCGCTTTGTTACCAGTGGTAACTCTACATATATGGATAAATCAGACCAGATATTTATTAACCTTCTTAATATTATCTCTAATGCCAACATGATAGATTCATACACACGGATTATTATTAACAAAAAAACTGCTTTAAAATTTTAAACGATTCTTTAACAAGATTAGAAAATTAGAAAATTGTAGAAAATTACAGATATAGTTGATTTCAAGAACCTCTTTATTAGCATTGCTCTTAAAAGACTTAATTTAACACAAATAACATAATATTATAAAGGTAAACATTGATTACTGGATAAAACTTTTGTAATCTTTGCATTTTTAATAATTACATTACAATAATGAGAATCTGTGACAGAAATGGTTATTTATAAAATAGATTGTTTGCATAATTTGCAAAACTTGATTTTAAATTGCTTTTGATTGAAAATAATATTAGTATGTATATTTAAATATAAATTCAGAAATATTATGAAGCTACATAATTTAGAATTTGAAAATAATGTAAAGAAGCTAGAAAATGTCTATAACTGTATATATAAGTACAATATTTTCTTCCATCATTCTTGTTTTTAAATAAACATTTAAAAATACACAGGGAAAGAATCATGGTTTTTAATGACATGTTTTACTAATGTGATGACATTTATATTTTAATTTTTTTTATGAATCCACATAACTTTTTGATTTTATTTACAGAAATTCGAACCATCACTTCTATGAATCATCATTTGCCTTCGTTTTGCTCAATTTCGAACGTATTATTAAATAGGAGGCAATGGAGCCTTTTTTTTTTTCAGTATTCTAATTTATAGTACCTATCCTCCGCGTAACTATATTAGTTTTCTGTTCTGGAGACTTAGTTTGGACTTGGAAGGATAATCATCGATTAACTTTGTTTTAACGACTAATAATGCTGGATTACAATAAATGTTTTGCCAAAACAAATTATTTCTGAAAATCTTTTAATATTTACATAAAAAAAAGTAAGAATTTCATATTTACTCGACATTTAATTTCATTTAAATAAAAAAAAAAAAGGAGATAAATAAATACTTTATCCATGGATTTCTTATTAAATGAATTGATTTGTATTTAAGTAATATTTATCATATCTCTATCAAACGTATTATGTATAATCATCAGACAACGCAAATGATTTTATAATTTACAGATTTATAAGATTTATTTTATCAGATTTATAAGCTTATTTATTTTATTACTATTTATATATTTTTTTATCAGAATTATATGCTTGTTTTCATTTGAGATTAGTATGTCTTTTATATTTATTATTATTTTTATTTTTATATAAGTATTTTCTGTTTTTATATAGTTATATTTTTTTTGTATGCTTTTTTGTCACTTATTTTTTATTGGGTTGATTGCAGTGGCAAATAAAACTATTGTGTTCTTTAAACTGCTGAAGCCTTTAAAATATACATTGAAACACCTGCTTTTAAGCAAACTTACATTAGTAAGAAAACTTTCAATTAAAATTTTTATTTTTATAATGTTTGACCTAAATTTTAAAATCTTTTTTGGCTGGAAATAAAAGCTAAAAAAGGTATTGTTAAAATAAACTTATGATTATGTGTGCCAGATTTAAAATTCTTGATCGATTTTGTTCTAAAAATACAACAAAAAAAAAAAAAAAAAAAAAGAAAGAAAGAAAAGAAATGAGTTCTTTCTTGGAATGTTCTATTTTATTTTAAACTTTACAGGGTGTACACCGTTCGTCGAATTATTGCAAGAACATTTAATTTCGAATTCTTCGATGTATTTACCACTGTGCACAAAAATTAGACCAATTATTTTTTTCAAAAACTCTTTATTTATACTTTCAAATTTATTTTATCGACTTCAAAATAATCCCCTCCGGACACATTGCACTTATGCCAACTTTTTTTCCAATTCTCAATACGTACTAAAAAGTCATCGCCAGGGATGGCCTTCGAAGCGCGCGGCGATTCACGTTGAATCTCTTCAATCGATTCAAAACGGTGTCCCCAGAGAAGTCTTTTGAGTTTAGGTAATAGCCAGTAGTCGCACGGTGGGAATACGGTGATTGTGGAACGATATGGCTTTCATTTTTGGCGAAAATTCAAGAAGACAAAGCATTCAGTGTTTTCGGTACCAATCCAGATTTGATGGAACTGGCCGATCCTTTTGAAATTCCAACATCATCAGCAAGGTCTCTAATCGTAAATCGACGGTTTGTAAGCACCCAATCTTTAATCTTTTGGACGTGAGTTTCTTTGGTTGAGGTTGAGGGTTGACCAGAGAACTCTTCGTCTTCAACGCGTTCTCTGCTTTCTTTGAACTGTTTATACCACTTCTAAACGTTTCTCTCCTATATAGAAATGCTCACCGAATGCCTTCTGAAACATTCTATACGTTTCCGCAAACAAAAATTTAATGGAAGTTCTTTGCTCAATTAATTAAGTCATTTCAAAAATCGGCGGAATCAGTTTTAGCGTCTCACAAAGCCAAGCGTAACTCAAGCACTAATGAATATTTTGACGTCAAATTTCAAACAGATGTCAAGGACAATTCCAGCAACCTAAAAAAAAAAAAGAAAACAAAATTGAAATTCCATAAGTCCGGGAACTTTAAATTGAAAATTGGTCTTATTTTTTGGACATAGTAGTAAATAATAGTAATCTTTCAGATAATAACTATCTTTCAAATAATATCTAATAAATTAATAAGTAGTAATATCTTTCAAATATAATCATTTCGGAACCAAGATTCGTTGAAATAGATTAATAAAAATTCATTCTTACTTCCAGTTAAATAATTAAAATGACTTTAAAAAATGAGCATACTGCTTTCTTCAATATTAAAAAATATTTTAAAAGACATAACTTCATAAAAAATATTTATACATTAAAAATATCGTTCGTATCGATATTTTTTAATGTAACAATTTTTTATAAAAAATATCGTTCTTGATTAAAGCGGATCAAGTACCATGCTGGATAGCTGCAGCATGGGAGTAAAACGATTTATTTTAAAACTACTTCTTGCGTGGCAACATAAATATAATTCAAGTACTTATATTATAAATAGAAATTAATAGAGCAATATTAATGGAATGTTGTAAACGTTGTATAATGAAGGATATTGACATGCTGTATAACATGAATGTTCTATGAATGTTAGATATCATTTGGGATTATAGTATTATAAATAGCAGGTTTTTATATTGTTAAAAGATATATTTGACTTTTTTAACTAATTGTTAGAAAGTTTGTATAAAACTTTCTACGGTTACTAAAAGGTAAAATACCAAATAATAACCTAAGCCAGGCATAAAATATGGTTAGGATGAAAAAACATCTCTATATAATGCCATTTTATTCATTTGAATTCATTTTATTCTTTTGAATTCATTTTGGAATTCATTTGACTTTATTTTTATTCACTTGAATTTTAAGATTATTTTAAACAAAAAGAAATATTATCTTTTATATCACGACTTTTATTTTAATTCTAAACCTCAGTTTAAGAATAATCTTTTATATTAAATCTAACAATAGCATTATGAAATTATTTCGTCCACTGAAATTACCCCGTACCTTTCAAAATAATAATTACAGGTTTCCAAAATAATTACGTCATTCCGCTTTTTGCATGTTTTGAAGGATTTTAAGAGCTTTAAACTGGCAGAATATTTAAGAGCTATTGTGATTCAGAGCTGGCTGCTCCTTTAATGTTGATAAACACATTTAGGATAGCTTAGATAGGAATTTCAATTTAAGAAAAGGAAAGTGAATAACTCTGAACAAAAGGATATGCTGTTGACTTTAATAAAACTTTTTTTTTTTTAATCTCTGACAAATAGGAATGTATATTGTCATAGTAATTGTTTTCCTTGCTATGAAATATTATTATAATTACTCTTAATCTGAATAACAATTTTAATAATTATTTTAATTCTCTTTGCTGCCACGAAATATAAGCTTTAAACCAGGGTTATCAACCCAAATGATCTTGTGGGCCATTTGGAAATGAAAATGCGGTCGCATATAAAATTATATATCTCCATATTAGATTTAGACCCACTATAGACATAGTTTTGGAGTGAAAAATTGAAATAATGAGTTATTATTATTGTGTTTACTATCATTCTTACATGTAAACATAGTGTTGCTATTATATATATATATATTTTTTTGCAATCAAAAATGAAATATAACAGCTTGCTTTAACAATATTGGAAGGTTGCTGTAATGCTGCACCAAAAACTTTTTTCTTGTGCCTTTAATTGAAACTTAAATGTGAAAATAATAACTCTAATTATATATCCCCATATTAGATTTAGACCCACTATAGACATATTTTTGGAGTGAAAAATTGAAATGATGAGTTATTATTATTGTGTTTACTATTATTCTTACTTGTAAACATAGATAATATAATAATAATGATGCTAAATGCATTTTGTAAAGAAATATATAACACTAGAAATGAAATATAAAAATATATAAATATAAATGAAATAAAAAAATGAAATCATTTAAAAATATTTATTTTACTAGTACGATATTTGTTTCACCACTCATCATGAGTTCGCAGAATAAAATTTAATTATTCTGCGAACTCATAACTTTAAACTCATAAATAAAACGGGCAATATGTGTCATATATTCGCCAGAATATTATTTTAAAATCAAAGTCATTTTTTTTTTCTCATAATTTCGACAATTAATTTTTGAATATATGGAGGCACACATGTATTTTTTATACATTGGTTTTTCACTACTTGGGCCATTATAAAATAAATATATTTTGTAAAAGTGGAATAAATCTCATGGATCGGAAAAATATTCAAAGTGGACCACGGGGTTGGCCACCCCTGCTTAACTAGCATTAAGAATAAATATTATTGGGATAATTTTTTAATGATATAACTAATGATATAACTATACAATAAAAAACAAAGCAAAAAAATTCATCAAAATAATCGAAAAGTTTGAATATTCCTTTTTATATTTTAAAATGTTACATTTACAATAAAAATTGAAATTATAATAGGTGTTGTTTAAAAAACAATGGATAATTTTTTAACCTAGCCTATATAAATTCACAATAAAATTAAAATGAAAAAAACCGAGTTCTTTAAAAACAAATACATAATTTTGAATTCTGAAAATTAGTAGAGATTTTTTTAATTGAATCTAAAAGATTGATTATTTTAATCACGGAAAACCTTTTTGTTTTTAATTCGATAACTTTCTTTTTACTGTTAAAAAAAAAAAGCTTGAATTTTTGGAAACTATAAAAAACAACTTTTATCCTGGAATTTGATACTTGATGAAATGCAATTATCTAAAAGGTGATTTTCAGTAAAATTATGCAAATCCTTTTGTCATTGTAAAGAAAACTTTTTAACACAGTAAATTATATCCAACCATGCGGAAAATTATACGAGAATCACGATTACAAGATAAACGCCTTGCAAATTCTTGATATACTCAAAGCTCTAACACATAAAGTGTTTGTTATGTGCTACCCGAATTGATCTGAAGTGTAAACTTTTGAAGAAGCGAGAAGCCTAAAGGAAAATTTGCTTCGAGGTCGAAACGGATGGTGGGAACTTTCAATAGAAATAACCAAAGCCACTACTCAGAAAATGTCGAAGCTCGAAGCTATTACTTAATCAAAAATGTGTGATTGATCAATAAATATAAATAAATGAAATTGTGTAATGTGATAACTGTTGCAGTCAATGATTTCTGTTTAAAGTTTATGCATAGCGTTTTATTGTTTACACATTTATTAGCGTGTAACGAAATGTATGAGTAATGTTTACTATAAAAAATGCTCCGTAAATGTAATGATTTAACTTCAAACAAGCAGTCTGTTGAATCTAATAAATACCAATGCACAACGTATTGCAATATTAATTTCATTCAATTCATTCTGATATTCAGTCTTGTCATGTTCTAAAAAATGTATAAGCAAAATGAAATCTTTTAAGTACTTTTTTTTTATTAGTGAGTACGTATATTAAAAAATATATATTCATCATTATCATCATCATTGGCGCAACAGCTCCGTGATGGGCCAATGCCGTCTGCCTGCTGGCAGATTTCAAAACAAGAAATGTTTCCTTTTTACGCAATAGAGTTATCATCCCTATACCAAATTTTCTACATTTATATTCTACCGGAACCTAAGGTTTAAAAGTATTCTGAACAACTACAAACATCCCTGGCACCACCGAGACTCGAATCAGAAACCTGTGGCACCGAGCGCTAGTCATTCGACCATCAGACCCCAAACAGTGTATTAATGTATTATAAATTTATGAATTTATATATTATAAGCAAACACTATATTAATGTATTAGAAATTCCCCTAAATAGTCAGTGTAATATTACTAATTTATAATGGCAAAATACTATAGATTGTTATTAGTTCTTTCAGTTCCGCCATATTATGAGTTATTGCAATTTGAAGCAACATGAATAAAAGGAAAAGAAAAATAATTAATACGCTTTTATTAGTTCCACCTGTATGTTTGTTTTGTAACTGACTCTTTGGGCTCGATTTTGCCCTACTTTAAGCGATCAGATTTAATTTAAACGTTGTAGACTTAACAACGACCGACGGTACTAAAATATTTTGATAAGTTTATTATCTCATCATGATTAGGATCGCCAGGATTAGTGATTTTATTTTTAACTTATGAAGAGCAATTTAACCCATGTAGAATGAAAGTACCTAAGTTATTCAAACCTACGTGGGCACAACGGATAACAAGCCCTGACTACGGCTCAGGAGATTCCCTGTTCGAATCCTGGCTGGCTCGACATATTCGCATTTAACCTTTGCTCACAATTAAATTATTGTAAAGAACTATAGTTCCAGTCCTCCGTACTGGGACCTCATTTAAATATTATAGTTTAAAAAAACTAAAAAAACACGCTTTTAGAATTAATCAAACTAAAAAGTAAAAAATAATTGTTAACATAAGAATAAAATTACTAAAGAGAAAATTAATGTCACTGTTGTAAAAGCGTGGGGTTCTTTTGTATGGCATTTTTAAACTAACTCTGCATTTCGGAATGAAACTAGTGAAAAATTATAACGACTGATATCGAACACCCCACGCTTTTAGAACAGTGACATTCATTTTCTCGTCAGTAGTTTTATTCTTATGTTAACAATTATTTTTACTTTTTAGTTTGATTAACTCTAAAAGCGTGTTTTTAGTTTTTAAACTATAATTTATTCTTAGTGTCAAGAAAGGAATACTAGTTCTCTCACACTGAAACAGGAAATATGAGTAAAAGAAAATGTCAGATTATTATTATTTTTTATAAAGAAAGGAAATCAAGCTTTTAAATATCCTAATTTAAATTCACATAATTTTTGTGAAAGCCTAATAATTATTTGTGATGTTTGAGTTTCGTCACTTTTATCTAATATGTTTTTATAATTTCTTTCAATTAGTCACGTTTTTCAAACTTTCAGTTTGAATCAGGGTAAAATAAAAAGTAAAAATAAATCTCAATATGACGGCAATGAAATGCTTGTGATAATTGATTATTCCAATGTGGTTCTGGCATGAATATTGAATATGTTTTTTAATTTGGAAAATAACGAAAAATAAAAACGTATAAATGATGAAAAAAAGTATGTCGGTATTTGAAACGATTAATAAAACAACTTTTTCAGTAAATTTCTAAAAATATTTTCAAACTTTTCATAACAGTTTAGGTTTGTATAATGTTTTTCAAAAGTTAATAGAATGTGAATGAATTAAATATGAATCTGTGATGAATTAAATATGAAACAATTCAAATTGAGTTGTTAAAATTGATTATTAAATAAATATGAGTTTCAAAGCCATTTTTTTTTTTACCTTTGAAATATGTATAAAATTTTAAAAGGCATTAAATATTTGTTATTTCTACTATTGAATTTCTCCAGTAAACTGCTGCTTTGAAATACTAATTTGGTTTCAAATACTAATTTGTTTTTCAAATATTAATTTGATTTCAATTACTAATTCGCTTTGAAATACTTATTTGCTTTCTCAGATATTAATTTGCTTTCAAGTACTAATTTGTTTTCAAATCGTAATTTGCTTTCAAATACTAATTTGTTTTCAAATCCTGATTCGCTTTCAAATACTAATTTGGTTTCAAATATTAATTTGATTTCAAATATTAATTGGCTTTTAAATAATAATTTACTCTCAAACACTAATTTGTTTTCAATACTAATTTGTTTTCAAAAAATTCGTATTCAAATACTAATTTGTTTTCAAATATTAAATTGCTTTCAAATACTAATTTGCTTTCTCAAGTACTAATTTGCCTACAAAAGCCCTTATTTTTTCTTTTCTTTTTCTTTCTTTCTTTTTATTTTTTTGCAAATCTTTAACATCTAAACTAAAGTCTGTTTTTATACTTTGAAAGAAGAGCGTTGATCTTAAAATGGACTTATTTGAAATTCAAATAACAGTTCATAGTTTTCAGATCCCGATCCTAATGTATTCAAATCTGCTAATCGCAACATCTACACACTCCCTCCAACTTTAATATTCAAATTACTTCTTTACTTTATCAAGAAGATCAAAAACCTTTCCACAAAGAATTTATTGCCAATTTTTTATCCTAATATTTTGTCAGATTCGTCCAATTTGTCCAGTTTTTTTTCCAAAGCTGTCACAGTGTCATTACACGATTTTATTAGGAAATTTAATTTACATTTTATCAAGATCACTTGGATATAGTTTTCAAAATGTTCGCCAGATGCATTCTTAATAATTCATAATTTTCTTGACCCAAGGCCATTTGCCACTAAATAAATAACAGTTTTATCATTCCCAGGTTGCATCAAGGAGATTTTAAACATAGTACTCATATGTTGTCTGTAATTTGAATGATATCTCTAAAGGTAGTACTTGTCAGTATTCCTCCTCTCTCTCTTCGTCCTCTTGAAAAGCCTGATGATGGCCAATTGGCTAGTGCTCTAGCTCGTGGTACCACAGGCTTCAGGTTCGGAATCCTGGTTGTGGCATGGATTTTCTATTAGTGGTTCCGGAATCCATGTCAAGCTGTAGATGTCGGTCTAATTAGCCTATAGGATACAAAAAATGGCCAGCAATACGTAA